>VZTL01043039.1:5423-21578 GCA_013400535.1 Scopus umbretta
GGGGGGGGGGAGAGGGGGGGATATCAAAATTCAGTCATTATCATGGGCAAGCTATCTTTGATTCTCATTAGTGAGATACCCACTAAAATTTCTTCTTATGTAGGCAGTATCACCAGCCAGTCCATTTCCAGCTATCTTGACGTATTTGTACTGGCAGCTTTTAATTGCCCAAGGACAGCACTGGTTGAAATGTTAAACAAGCCTGGTGTAACAGATATTAAACCTAATCATCAGCCAGACAAAAAGAAGGTTAATTAGAACAGATGTAAGGAGTTTTGAACACTACGAAAAAAAAGGCTCGTATGCTAAACTTCACCTAATTTCCTTATAGTCTGTTTACCCAGCTGGCTAGGAGCAACAGTCAAACTCACTAAAATTGGGCACATGTTAATCTTAAACCAACACCAGGAAGGAAGAAGTTATAATTGTGTTTATTCCTAGCTGCAAAAGAGGGGATGTTTAATCAGAAATTTAATATACACTTTGATCCAATGTTAATGAGCTGACACTATGTTGTACATTGAACTGACTTCAAAGACACAGGATGCCTTAAACAAATGTAATGTATATTTATGACACTGTTTAAGAAAAAGAAAACATTTCTTCTAATGAGGTCACCTTTATCAGAAAATACTATCTAAGTATGGATAGTACATGTACATTAAAACATGTCAGAGGCCCAATTAGCTATAGCTAACTAAATAAGATTACCAATAACAGAAACTGTTGCTCAAAAATTGATTGGCCATGTTCTTTTTTACTTTACATAATTTCTGGGTTTTTTGCTATTTAAAGCATTTTCCTCTAAACATCAGTAAATATTGTTTTGATCTAATCAACAACATGCTACATTCTAAATGTTATTCTGTGGAAAACGTAACATTTCTCGAAGAAAATAAAAAAGATTCTCCTCAAAAAGACAGGACATCCTTCAAGGACAGGACGATAGGAACATGCAACTGAATGTATGTAAGTGAGGTGGAGGAAGAAAGTAGAACTAGGTGTATCACAGGCTGCAATTTTTCAAGACACAGCACTGAAAACAAGCTCAAGAACATACTGAAAGTGGAAAAGAAGCAAAACCAAGAACATACATATGCACTAAAAAAAAAAGAGTGGTACTGCAAACAACAATATGACTAATTTATGTGAACATTTGATTTCATATTAAAATCAGATTTTTTTTAAAAAGCAGATTGAAAGTAAGTCTTAAGAATATGTCACTTATGTTGCTCTTGTATAATGAATTACTGCCATAAATCAGAACTATTTTTAATACAATAAAGAATAAAATTACAAAAGTTAGCAGGTTTAAAACAATATATACATTTGTAATGGTGTCATACAAATTATATAGCATTTCTTCTAGTGCATTCCTTGTGAGAAATTCAAGAATGGTCAAGGAAGTTAATGTTTTCTATAAACACAATAATACTGCATATACAATAAAATACATTTTGTCATACTATTAGCCAAATAACATCTTATTACCTTGCTCAACATATTCAGCTAATTTTTGTCACAGTGCAATAAGTGGTAATGTTTAACAACTGTTGTGGTTTAGCACCTGTTGGCAACTGAGCACCACACAGCTGCTCGCTCACCCTCCGCCCCGTGGGGATGGGGAGAGACTTGGAAGGGTAAAAGTAAGAAAACTCGCGGGTTGAGATAAGAACAGTTTAATAATTGAAATGCAATAATAATAACAACAACAATAATAATAATTGTAATTAAAAAAAAAAACAATGAGAGAGAGAGAAAACAAAACCCAGGGAGGGAAAAAAAACAAGCGACACAACCGCTCACCACCTGCTGACTGACACCCAGCCAGGCCCCGAGCAGCGATTGCTGCCCCCTGGCCAATTCCCCCCAGTTTCTATACTGAGCATGGTGCCATATGGTATGGAATAGCCTTTTGGCCAGTTTGGGTCAGCTGTCCCGACTTCTTGTGCCCCTGGCAGAGCATGGGAAGCTAAAAATGTCCTTGACTGGTGTCAGCAATACTGAGCAGCAACTAAAACATCAGTGCGTTATCAGCATCGTTCTCATACTAAGTCCAAAACACAGCACTATGGCAGCTACTGGGAAGAAAATGAACTCTGAATTAAGCTGAAACCAGGACAACAACATGTTCTCATTTATTAAGGTTTTGTTTTCTTCCTAATAGATTTTTTGGAAGTGCTTCAAAGTTTGTATGAAGTCTGCATACTGCTACTGAAGATCCATATTAAGTGTATGATCCAGACCACACATAGCATCCCCCACCTAAAGAGCGGCACACGCCGGTAGAGTGCTTCAAGACTTTCTTATGATGCATTTAATCTTTTCAGTTGTCAGCAATAGCTGTATATTATACACAATTATGCTGGATTCTATAACTTGTAAAATTCAGTCTAAGCAATTTAAACATTCCAAAGTAAATCATGTGGCCAGTATGCCACCAATAGTTTTCAATAGTTTTAGAAATATTTTAAAGTATACTTACAGCTTTAAGTTTTGGCATTCATTCAACATAAGATGACAAGAAGATGAGCTACCAGCACTTTCTTGTTCCATTATTGCTTGTTTCTAACTAGTGCTATACTGTAAATCTAGGTGGCAAAATTAAAAAGAGTATTTGCTATATAAATTAATGAATCACAAAAACAATCATTTTTGCCTCTAACCTGAACAAGACTATTTTACTTTGACTGAATAGTATTATCTTGAATTAACAAGTAACAAAACACATCTTGCAGTCAGCAAGCCATCTTTCATACCCTAATTACCGATTCACATTGCAAAAAGCTATCAGTGAGAACGCACTGTGCCACAAAGGATTTTGCATATTAGAGTAAGTCAATATAAAAAGGAGTTAACATTTGTATTCAGTGGAGTAGAAATCTTGAAGCTACTGCCACAGGAGTTACAATTACAGTTAAGATGTTGTATTTTTACCTCCAGAAAGTCTACACCATTACAAAATCAACAATATCATGATGTGAAGGCTACTGATCCACTGCATATCATTAAACACATGATTTGCATCATATTATGAAGAAAGAAGGAAAAAATCTTGAGGTGTTGTAGGAGGACTCTTGCACAATTTAATCAACCAAATGCAAAACTGCAACATTTAATTAATAACTCTTTCCCACACACACAGTCCTGAGCAACCAAAACCACGGGCACTATAGTTTGTGGTCATGCAGTTCCCTAAGCAACTCTGCACCTGCTTATCAAAAATGTGTTTGCCATCTAAATTCACTCAGCTGCTTCTCTCGGAACTGCTTGTGTCACTCTCTTTGGAAGAAACCTCGCACCGGAGCTTCTGTCTCTTACAGCCCATTAGATACAAAATTTCAAGTCATCGCTTTATACAAGCTTTACCTAAGACCTTCTCTGTCAGCAAGGGCCTTGTGATGGATCATTATACCTTTCCACATGAGTTTGGCTCAAACAGAGACTCTAATACATGTATGTATGAATTTGATACCTCATGAATTCTCTCCTACATGCTCCAATGCTCCTCAAGGCAGTTTTAGTTCTATCTGTACCACAACCCACTTACCTTCTTGGAAGCAGGAAGATAAGCACAGAACCAGTCCAGCAAACTATTACAGCATATGAAACGGGCCAAGTTCGCTTTCAAAAGCTTCACCTAACTTGCAGGGCTGGTGGCGTCCTTGCCACAACCACTCAGATCACAAACTCAGCCAAAACGCAGCTGAGGGTATTTCTGGATGAAAACTCAGATTTCTTCTCAGTGCAAAATCTGGTGAAAAAGGGAAAAACTCGGGGAAGTGCGCATGCCTAATCCTTAGCCAGAGAGATATGGCTAAGAATCTCTTGCCATGTAGAAGTGACTAGAATGATCCAAGGCCTTTATTCAGCTCCTCACACATGCTGGACAAGCTGAGATTTCAGTTTTTTTAAGGAACTACTCTTTACTCCTTTGATCTGCTGCAGGAAGGAGAAATCTGAATGACTAAATAGACACATCTTTGCTAAAGACTGCTTACTTTCCCAAAGTCAGATTGTGTTCTCAGATGAAGCATACAGATTTTAAGTAGTCTCAAATCAACAACAGTTTGATATACATAGTTTCTCTAAATTTAAAGGAGGTACATTTTATAGACATTACGTAAATTGACCTCAGCAACCACTTAAGTACAGGAAGCTATGCTCAAAATTTATTTCCAGGATAACCTAATCCTACCTAAAAAAAGTAAGGTAAAAATTATTATATGTGTAGACTTCCAGAAGCTAAAAAAATCCCATGGGATTAAGTCACCTTTTTAAAAAGGATTAAATACTAATTGTATTTAAATACTAATTATATTAGGCACAGCTGGCTCTGTTACTACAACACAGAAATGCTGCAAAGAAGAAAGCGAGATTATTATTTAAGTTTCTGTCTATGATTTATGTATTTCAGTTGGTTGAGTTGCATCCTTCCTAATGAAAGCAATAAATCATCTAAATCACTTAAATTGAGACTGGGAAATGAGAGCGCTGTTTCTCCCCTTACCAGTGCTTTCCCACCACCAAACACTACCTCTTGTTAGGACAAAGACTTCAAGTATTTGCTGACAATACATTAGTTCTCCATTCAACACAGAAAACAGTTAACGACTTGGCTGAGAAGGTTATAACTTTCTATGAGACCAATAACACCATAAGCTATGGAAACATCAGTATGTTTCCAATAGTTATCCATTACTATAGAGTTGAAAAAGGAATAATGCATTGTATAACTATTTTCCATACAGCAGCAAAACCACACTTGATCTCCTCACACATTCAAAAAAGTTTCAGGGCTACTGAACAGATTCTGATTTTCACAATAATGGAGCTCTTCAAATGTTGTTTTCTTCTAAAATTGCTACATAAACAGCCTTACAATTCATTAATATGTTTTTTTACACTGACAGCCTCCTAAACTACAGAACTTTTTTCATCAGTGGAATAAAAATCATGTCAGGATGGCAATGTCATCAGTTCTTGATTCTGCTTTTGCACAAATGTCTGACAGGACAGCAGGGGCCCCCCAAAGTATCAAGCATACACTGAAAGCAGAACCTCTGAGAACACAGGCACAGGATGACTTCAGATGACCCAGTGTATAAATACTTATCAAAAATGGTCTGTTACTCATGCAGTCTTTACAGCTGGCTAAAATCAGTTTTTGAGTATAACAAAGAGGACAAAGATCATGTGTAAAATATTCTATATATGGCAAAGACAGAAGAGATAGTAAGAAAACATTAAAAAAAAAAAAAAAAACCCCAAACCTGCTTCTAGGAGAAAAAGACCAAAGAAACTACAGAGTGAGCAGAACTGCTCCAGTATTGCCATCTCCATTCAAGTATACCACACCAGATGAGCCTATTTATCCACCCAAGTCACACCAGATGAGCCTATTTATCCACCCAAGTCCTCCCTCACCTTCAGTGGAGAAGAGGAGGTGTTTTTTGGTTTGCCACACACTGTATTTTACTAATGCAACTCAACAATCATACATACAGCATTGTATTTTGCTATCTAACTGGGTGAAAGAACAGCACATGTATGGGTGCATGTTTTCTGCTCCAGCCTTCCGATACAGTAAGACCGATGACCGCAGCACTGAGTCTGAGTAAACTCGGAGACAGGAACAGACCGAGCATAATATGTAGCATTTGCTGTCTGGGGGTATTATTTTTGACTGACTGTGTACGTGAATAGGAGTCCATGAGACTGAGTAGCACTGTACATCTGTATTGGCATGTATGCTTTGTTCCGATCCTTGCTAAAGCTGAGAATAAAGTAATGATGTTAGACAGCTTCCAGAAACCAGCTTTTAAGAATGTCGTTTTGATTCAGTCCTTTCAGAGAAATAAACTATACTTTCAAATCCAGTTTATGTTAACTAGAGAAAGAGTCTTTGACTGTATGTGCCTTTGCTTTTAACTCTCAATAGCAGAACTGACAAGCTCCCCCCCGCCTTCCTGCTGTTTTTTTTTTTTTTCTTGTAAGCATTTTTCTTTTTAGTTATGTTGTTTAAAATGCAATGTTGGCAATGAGATACTGCTAGAGGCTTTGGACTGATGCCTTCTGAAGCTTCCACTTTTCCCAACTTTTACTAGCAATAAAGAATTTGTCCCAGAAACATGTAATTTTAATTACAAAATTACCCCAAAAACATAAATGGAATTTAATTGGTTACAAAGTAATATTTTCACATAATCAAGGGATTGTTTGGGGGATTTAAGGCATAATTTATTAGTTCTGGATAAGGCGCACATTTTGATTCCTACAGGCAAATAACAAACTGATTAGTAAGTGTAATAAAGCAGTTTATTTGTCTGACAATTGGCAGCTAGAAGTGCAATAACTTACTTGATCAATTGCCATTTTAAAGAACATTAAAGCTTTTCATAATTATGCTATCTATATGGTATGCAGATGAACAACAATACAGCATTACCCCTACTATACTAGTGATTTAATATGATGTTTCTGCCAGGTTTGTACCTTTCCACATAATGCAAAAGGAAGTAATTACTTTTTGTACTGAAAGATTGAAGAATTGACTCCCTTTTAGATATGCAGAGAATTTGACTTTAGGAAGAACTAAAGACGATAGCTTCTTTCGATCAATTCTTTTTCTGATATTCAAAACCATGCATGTCAGATTTGAGAAAGAGCCTTAGCTTTCCAGTCATTCAGTTCTTCAGAATTCTGCAGTTTTCAGGTGAAGACAGTCACCTTTCTCTGGCAGGAAGCTTTTACAATTTGTTACATAAAATGAAATTCTTCTCATGTTCCTTAATTCCATTACTTTGTCAGGTAACATCAATAGCTAACAGCTTTTGGAGTCCAGTTCTTTGATGGTCTAGCCTCACTGAATTCAGTGGATCTAAGCCAACACAGGAAGCCACCACAGAGCCAACAAATACCACGCACATTTCAGACAGACATTATACAATGGAAAAGACTACAACAAATGTATAAGATCACCTTTTTGAGATCAAATGATACTTCAGTGATCTAGGTAAGGAAATATTTACCAGTCAGAAGTTCAGATGAACTAGAGTACACTGCCTTGAGAAGGTCAATGGAGATTGCCTTGGTTCCCTACTGTTTTATTGAAAGTGTCTTACACCCAATTAAAAAGAAAACCAGGAAAAAATACATTAAAATCGCTCAAGTTTCAAGAAAAAGTGAACGAGTTAAAAAACTTGAACACAAAGACAGATGAGATATGAGATATCAAAACATGCAAAGACACCTAAACACATTCACAAAAGTTATTCTTATTTCAACTCAACATCAGTACAATTAATCCCATTCTTCTACTACTCTCAAAGAATCACATTTAAAACAGATTTACAAAGGGGATCTATTTTAAAGAGTTTGGCAGAGAATCAATTCTGGAATGCTATTTTCTGCTATATGAGAAAGGTCAAAAACCCTGTTAAAATTCTAACGAAATTTAAGTTATAATGACTGGAAACTTATGTTCTGTATCACTATAAACTATAGAGCAGAATTTCTATTTTATTGCCATTTCTCATTAAGCCAATTTACAGAAATACAGACCTACTAATAAGAAGCTCAATATATTTAGATTCCTAATATAATGTTCTGAGTGACCTTACATAATTTAATTTTCATAATAAATGTTTTAACAACTTGTACATTCCCCTTCTACACTCTGAGCCTTCAAAAAAAGGTGGAGGAGTGCTAAGGAAATACCACAATTCATTCTTTGGACTCTTCCACTGTCAAAGTTGTGAATCATCTGTCAATTACCTTATCTTTTACCTCATTTCCTGAAAAAGACAAACAGTGGTAGATTTTCCTACCTTTCTAATATCCAAACAATCTGCTGTCACTAATGACTTCTATCGCAGATCATCTCCTTGAAGCAGGGAAGCATTCTATCTTATTAATAGAGAACTGAATCACAAGGTAAAGATAGCAAATTGTACAAACAAGCCTGTGGCTAAGTTGTGATTTCTTACACCTCTACATCTTAGTCAGTCAGTTTATCCACCAGTTCCTCTTGTTGCTAGTGCATGCCTTTAATAACTCTACCATTCTACTTGCATAACACAACTTCTACCAACTCTTCCCCTTCACATATCACTTTCCCAGAAATCTTTCTGGTGCCCGTGAATATTCCCAGTCCTCAGATGCAGGGATGACCAGGAGGATCTCACTTGAACAGGAGGCTTCCCACTTCCCCTTTTTCCCCAGCAGTTTGCAATGCTTACAGATTCTAGAAAAAAATAGCATTAATACGGAGATAGCTCTCTTGCCACTTATTCAGGATTTGCATATAAGCTTGAGATGAAAACACATAAAAGTCTGCAAGTCAACCAATGCAGTACTCTCTTTGGCTGTTATTATTAATCACTAACTGAACCACTCTAGCATTAGGTGAGAATTCTGCATGGAAAAAAGGTAAACTATCATGATATAATCTACCTTTCAACTAAGAAATTGGTGAATAATTCAATCTCTTACTGATAGTCTCTATGGCAATAATTATTCCCCGTAGCAAATAACACCTGCAGCACTTAAAAACGTCTCCCTCCCCCATCTGACCTCTCTGCGTAATAGGGATTCTGCATCTGTTCTACTTAAAAATCAACCTAATACATTAATACAATTGCTAGACAAATCCTTATTTATCAATCATGACTTTACACTGTACAGTATAAAGAACATTGCAGAGTTGCATTGCTGTATAGTACATACCCCATGTTCTTTAGCAGCCATAACCACTTTTGAAAGTATATCTTCTTCAACAAATGGCCTCACAGCATCATGGATAATCACTACTTCTGGTTTCTGGAGCAGACGGTTGGAAAATTCATTCTCTGCAAATACTTTCAGTCCATTGAAAATTGACCGGTGACGAGTTATTCCACCTTTTACTATCACAACTCTTTTGTGGCCATATTTTTCAATTATAGACTTCATTGTTTCAATATTTTCAGGAGAGACCACCACAATAATGTTGGATATCCAACTTATCCTAGAACAGTACAAAAACAGAGAAAGTAGATATGAATGACTAAATAAAAGCACAGATCTCTGCATGAAACAAAAGAAATTCATATCAAAAGAAATTCAAGATGGATAAATGAAGCATCTCTCAACATACTCAAGTCCTTGTTTTTGTGTGTCTATTAGCACTCCACCCCTAAAGGGAGAGCTACATGAGAGGATCTCTACCAATACATGGATGTCAACCAAAGTACCTGGAATTCTGGGGAGGGACTTGCTTCCAACAACCAGTTGGGGGGGGGGGGGGAAAAGCACCTTCTGATAACACTTTGAAAGACCTTCAAAACATTTCTTACTCCAGCCTCATTCCTAGCTTCAAACTTAACTTCTAAATCAATCAGATACAGTCTGTTGTTTTAGGTTTGTCTAAATTCAGTCTCCAATAAATTGGTAAATCCTGGGACCTGGAATACTCCATGTTCTACTGTGCAGTATGCTGTGTACAAGTGAATAAGATGATCAAGAAAAACTCTGAAACAAAGATCACTATCAAGACTGGCATGAGCAGTAATTGACAGATTGCTAATGAATCAAAACTGTGACACTTGAATATTGACAGGAAACATTGTACTGGTAGTTTGAAAAAAAAAAAAATATATATACACATACACACATGAAGGTTTCTGCTCTACAAAACTAGCAAAATGTAAAAACATAGCTATGCTAGGTAAAATTACCATAATATGAAAAGCATGTTTTTAGAGAATTTCAAGCTTCTACTGTTCGTATCAGCCTAGCTGAAACCATTCTCCATGACCCACAACCCACAAGATTAAAACCAGTCATAACTGAAGTTAAGCTGAGGTCATACTTGTGTCAAAGGACCTAGGAATACAACTTATAGTCACATATGGCATACTGTACTTCCAAATAACAGAAATACCGTAATTCAAATCCAGCTGAGTGTCTTATTTCCGAAATGCTACGTAGAGAGCATAAAAAAGGATTTAAAATTGTTTTATTTCCTTTCTGTATCTCCACAGATGACAGGAAGGTATTTTAGCATGACAGACAAGAAACTCATCAGATGAGCAATGATTACAAAAACTACTATAGTAAAATTTCTCATGTGTAACCTACACATCCAACTAGGAAGGGAGACGAGTATTGTACCTTATCTTAACTAAAACTAGTAAAGCTATTGCAACCTAATTTTGCAGACACAAGATGGACTAAGGTACTAAATACTTCCAGTTAGAAAAATATGAGTAAAAAAATTACAGTTCAGAAATACACAGGCTCAAGGTATTGGCTTCTGCAATAACGCATGAGAAAGCATTGCCTAGGAACTATCCTTACTCTAAAAGAGAAGTCATCTGTGATACAAACCATTCCCCTAGAACTATGTGAAACAACAGAGCATCTTCCACCTTCTATATGGTATTTTTGTAATTTATAGAACTCCATGGAAAATTATTTCAATGAGTTTTAAAATTACTATTAAAAATAAATGGAAGTGCTATTAGCATTCTTCAAAAGAAAAATATTTGTCCTTATGTTCATTTTATTATTAACAAAGGCAGAAAATACAGCCAAACCAACATATTCTCAGCATTTTTTACGTATTGAAGTTGTTCAAATCTAAAATCTGAAGTCATATGGTTTCAAGTTTCATTTCAACTTGTCACTAACCACAGGTTCATCAAAAGGTCTTCAAATCTCTCAAATGAGTCCTGGCATAGCCTTACATTTAGCCACAAAACTTAGCACCTCTGCAAGACTTCAGCTCAGAACTAGGGCAGACTAATTGGATTAATCTCAGTTCTTCTTTTGAATATTGAGAGCCAACCATTTAAATAAAGCAAAATTCAAGAAGAGCTATTTCACGCTAAATGAGAATAAGAGCTCTGCACTTCTATTTCCAGAAAGACTATAGCCTTACACAGTTCCCAGAAACAGTGGACAGTCTGCACATTCACCAGTGTAAGAAGAGCACTGACATTTCCCATCCTGGAGTCAAATGAAACAGATTGTGAGGCACCTGGGTAGCACACAGCACCTTCCGAGAAGGGAAGAGAACAGAAGTACTGGCCAGCCTGTGATAAACCTCTGCACGGGGCGGGGGGGGGGTGGAATGGCTCAAGGCCTCCAGTGGTACTACACCAAAAAGTGACAGGATGCGGTCACAGCTCCACCCTGTGTCTGGATAAACACATTTATAAAGTTGAGTATGTCCTTAAACTCATTCTGGACTAATGTTCTACAATTAGAGCTGTGATTTAGAGATGCGACCTTTTCATGTAAGAGTATGAAGGTATCCTCTAGACTGATTAGGTACAAGAACAGCTCAGGCTGTGAAGCCTAACATTTCCCACCAAAACTCATGAAAAGCACTAATTCAGTAAAGTATGGTACAAATTCTCACAATTGAGAACCGTGCACCACACAGATGCCTACTCTTTAAAGATCTGCTTATGGAAATGTCGCAAAGTGTTTTAATGAAGTAGAAAGATATCAGTATACACTCAATCTGGCAGTAAATGGACCTGGGTTTTTTTCCTCCCTCAATTTGTCACACCCTTTTCTTCAGAAAGATTTCATATTAAACCAATAAGAAACTCAGGACCTGCTCAAAACCAGTTTAAAAATAGCAAACACCCTTTCCATTTTATAACTGTAATATTAGATCAAGCGAATGCAGGCTTCAGAAAGAATCAGCACAAGGCATGACAAAGACCACAGTACTACACCCCAATGTGCTTTAACAAGCGCTGAATACAGAACTCTAGTGCTTCCATACAACATAGGCTGTAGGTCTGAAGTGGAAAATCAGGTCTGATCGAATGAAACAAACCCCTGTAACAAATGTAACCACCCCCGTTATAATCGCTTTACAACTGCCTTGGGAGGACCTCAATATTAGTAGAAGGAAAACAATGAGGCAGAAAAGGACTACATGTTTTGTTTCCTGTGACTGCCCTTGTCATCACCTACAGACAGACCGACCAGCTGCCTAGCAGAAAATAGTATCGTTTCATTGAATTTCAAACAAAAGTACATACACTTCCATTAGCTGAGCTACAACTCAAAGTAAAGGAGCTCATTAACTCAGCAACAGATTAAGCTATTGCGTGACTTCATGTCACAGACTGCAGAGAAAATGAAATAACCGATGAGTTATGCTCTGAGACGATCACCTCAATGGCATGCTCAAGTACAAATGACTGAGGTTTAGCCCTCAATCAGTTCACTCATGTACAAACGAGTGCCGAGCCTGAAATCTGACATAAGGCTTAAACACTCACACTCCCGTTTCTTACAACTCTTACTGAGACCAGCAGCACTCTATTTAACACACAACCTACCGAAATCGGCAGTTGTATCAGCAAAACAAGGCCAGAATCAGGCAGTCACTGCTGAGATGGCTTTAGCAGTGTGAGATACGATCTTTCATTGCCACAGAAACTCTTCAGAGGTACAAGATAAATTATGTTACTTTTGCTGATCTTACTGTTCAAGCACCAATGAGAAAAAGAACTGTCAAGAACAAAATGCATTTGCACAATGCAAGCACAACTTCCGTTTGCTCCGTAACAGCTTTTTTATGACTTTATTGATATATGAAAAAAATATATGAATAAATATGTATCTTTAACAGTACAAAGATGGAAGCAGGGAGCTATTAAGTCTGAAAAGGTACATTCACAGGTACTTTAAGGAAGTTTGGAGCATCTCATGTCAGAAGTCATCCATTTTTTCCTGAAATAAAAAATGTTCCTCATTAGTCAGACAAGATAACAAAGATACCTTCATAAATTTAAAACAATCGGATGGTTTGCTGTGACTCTTTGTAGTTTATACACAATTTCAAGAATAAGCTAATGATAACTGGACAAAAAGAACTATCACAATAGATACATTTAACAGAACTGTAATTCTGTGACCTGTAAAGCCAGTGAACACGCATCAGCCAATGGGGAAAAACACTTGGCAAAAAAATTACACAGGACACTTCTGAAAAGGCAATTATTTGGAAGCTTCTCCCACGTGATGTTTTTTTTGATATCAGGCCACCTGTTTTAAGAGACTACATTACAGTAAACAAACTAAACATAGCTATCTGAAACCTTTACAGAAAATTTTTATTCTGCCAGTAAATACATTAACTGTGCCTTCCTCTTTTATAAATTCTCACTGTACTTTCAACAACTGGTGAAATATGAGCGCAGAAGAATAGTGGCAGCTTATTTTTCCCACAATGATTTTAAAATCAACCTTTACCTTAGTCTGTTTTCCTCTATATGGCTTTAGTAAAATATGTGTGTGCATGAGCACACAGAGCTGACATTCCTCCCTGTCTCAGAAAAAGAATGGAGAAGGTTCTATTCTAAACAAACATACACATAAAAAAAAGTTAAAATTAAGGAAGAACCCTACTGGTTTGTACAGAAGCAAAAAGGAGGAACATCATTCTAGTTCTGTTGAACCTGATGCAAAAGCCTTGCAACAAAAGCAGAAACAAACCCAATGGGGAGAAACAGACTTTTAAGTTCTCTGATACACTTTAATTTTACCCCCAAGGTAGGACCTGACCTTCCTATCAGCAGCACTGTACTGGCAATAAAACCCAATCATTTCTCCTCACCATATTTCTTTTCACCTCCTCTTCCTAAGGGCATCATCTTTGATTATTATTGGCAGGCCAACAGTCTACATGCTGTCATCCTATGCAACAGGATGCACCGCTTATTCATTCATGTCTGCTCTTGTCTTGTCTGCCGGTTTTTCCACATCAATATTTAAGATTCTCACTACTTTCAGCGGAACAGTGTAAAAATCTTTTTCTCCCGATTTTCAAAAAGCACATGGAAAGCACCTGCAAATTCTCAATTTGTTCATGTATTTCTGTCTATATGTTGCTACGTTTTTTCCATGTTAAAAAAAAAAAAAATATCAAAAATAGCTGCAGTAGCTGAGATAACCAGTTCAATGCAAGTTATTACAGGGTAATGAGTCAATGACTCACTCAATTACAGCAGGCAAACAATAGGCATCAGAAGATACTATCAAGCTAAACACAGAAAATCTGCCACTTGTGGGTGATAGAGTATGTGACAAACTTCAGTTCCTCAATATTACATTTTTGTGCGTACATCCACAAAGTAAGGACAAGGTACATCCTCTGCAGCTTCAGAGTCAGAAGTAAAAGTGTTGAGATGAAAATGAAAGCCACTCTGAGCTTTAGAATACATCTGTACCCAACTCCCCATACACATACATACCAGCCAGCACTTCAATTCAGTGCAGAGATGGCAGAAAGCTCTGCCTGTGAGAGCACCGGCACCAGTTACTGCACTCCTAAAGTTAAGCTAAAGCACTAGGTTGTTACCCTCACAAACAGCTTGGGATCACACGCTTGGCTGAACTATACAATTAGAATTCAATCTTCTAATTTTTTGCAGCTTTAGGACATAAATATAATACTGTTGCTCAAAGAACTGTTATTTTGCCAGAGCTTACTGGCAGCAAAAATGAAAGATTTTTTTTTTTAATGAATAATGTTTTATTTTCCTATGAATATCATTTCCTTCCCAAGCCTCACTCTGTTCTCTCTTCCAGGTCTCCAACACACTGAGTGAGGATATTATTCTTCTCTGTAGATTCCCATGACATTTTGGCAGAAATTACAGCTATGACAAGCTTTGGATTGGAGGTTTTGCTTACTGAAGTGTTTAGCTTTGTGACTGGCTGCTGTTGAAAATTAAATAAAGAAAACAAGCAGTATTTCTTTCATAAAGTAACAAGTGACCTGAGGGAAGCCTCTCTGGGTGGGAATGGAAAAAGAGTCCCAATTTTTATGTTGTACAAGTTTCCATGAGTTAAGAACTTTGGGAGATGTTGGCAATTCCTTTTCTTTTCAGCACCCTCCACTCCTCCCCGTTTACTCTCTCTAAAATCTAAAGGTTTGTTTTCTACAAGTTACTGCAAAACATCTAGAATACATCTGACACTCCACTCCTACCTGCAGTGTTTCAAGTGACACTAGATACAAGACTTACATTATGTTAACATTTGACAATAATATATTAACTGTCAGTCACATGCCTAGAACTCAACAGTCGCGTGAAAAGGAAAAACCTGACTACTAAGATATCCCATTACTTACGCTCTTTGCTCCAACATAAACACAGAAAAGTTACACAGGCAGCCTCACGCTATGTGAGCTATCAGCGTCTAGCCCAGTAACTGTATCTTAAGCAAAGCCAAGGGGGCATCTAAGCTTCCTGCTGAGGCAGGGCGTTCCGCCACGGACTTCACCACGACGAAGCGTAACGCAGCGCTGTGGACCACGCTGAGTTCATCCCGCTATGAAGAGTGGATCTGTTTTCGACGCCTCTGGACACTATTAAGACCATCTCCACGGGCTATGGCGGAATAGATCTTTTTTCAAGGCCTCTGGATCGTATTACGACTGTCTCCAGTGGCGGTGGTAGGCTTGTAGCTCACCAAACCAGCCACTGCAGCTACAGAAACCCTCGAGCTTTGAGGCTGAGGGCCTCGAACGGATCTCCAGCAGCGATGGAAAGCAACACAGCATCAGGCATCTGCAGTGCCGGGGAGAGAGGAGAGCCACCGGGGCTGGCGGTGACAAGGCCAGGCTGGGAGGCGGCAGGAAGCTCAGGTGCCCCTTGGAAGCCCCCTTGGCTTCAGATACGCTTCCTGGGCTAGAAGCCGACAGCTCACATAGCATGAGGCGCCCAGCTCTGGCCCGGTACCTCTCCCCGGGTGAGCCTGCCCGGTCACAGCTCAGAGCTCCCCCGGTCTGCACCAGGCCTACGTGTTCCCCCCCACCCTGTCACTCGTTACAGGTTTTGACTGGGAGGGGAGGAGACCCCCACCGAAAGGCAAAACCGAACCCTCCGAGGGGCGCGCAGGGCCTGAGGCGAAGGCGGCTGCCAGCGGCTCCCTGGGGGCTCGGCGAGGGGCGGCAAGAGCCGGCGGCCGGGCCTCAAGCGGCGGCGGGGGGGGCCGGAGGGGAAGGCCCGCAGGGCGCGGAAGGGGAGCCGAGCGGCGCCTGCCTCGTTACCTCTCCATCGCCCGCACCGTGTAGCTGACGAGCGGCCTCCCTTGCACGGCGCAGAACTGCTTAGGGGTGGCGCCACCCAGGCGCTCCCC
>VZTL01043040.1:4850-25661 GCA_013400535.1 Scopus umbretta
ATTTTTTTTTTTTTTTTTTTTTTTAAGCTAAGCTCCAGCAGAAATAATTAGCTCTTACATTTCTGTTGACCCAGTGGTCAGTGTGACCTACATTGAGATTTCAGGGGCAGCTTGCATTCTCCTCCAAAAATAGAGGATCAGAAATTCACTCCCCTTATTACGTATGAAGGCAAAGTGGCTTTGAAGCAACATCAGTTTATATGGAGAGGAGGTGAGGCTGGCTCTACACACTCAGTTAGCTATAACTCATATTGCGGGATGAACTGAGAAGCATCCAGCCCAGAAAACTGCTGGATGCCTTCCCTCTACATTAACTTACTAATTTAAAGCAGCTGCCTAAGATTTCTTTAGGCAAGGCACAGAAAAATCTGAACTCCACTTAAGCCCTTTTCCAGAGTTTTAAAAATAGGGTCCAAGTAACTCAGTGTCTCAGCAATGCAGATTTGACACTTGTACAAGGATTCTGACCTGCATCAGAAACAGTGGAAGCAAGTGGAAAACTTTAGTGTGAATATAAGCTGACCAAGCTGTGTAAGTGGATATTTTACAGCTGGAATTTGCACAAGGTAGTCACAGAAAAGAGATGACATACAATGATTTATTAGAGAAGCATTCATGCCTTCAGTTTCCTTCCTCATCAATGAAGGTACCTAAAAGCCATCCAGTCTGCTAACTAGTGTTAGATCTGAAGTATCTTTACACTTCAATTCAGAATATCCCAGCCTACGTATTAAAGTACTTATTCAACAGATACCCATTGACTTCCGTGGAAGGTTGGTCTAGGCGAAAACAACGACTGAGCAGAATATGGTCCTTCATATGAAGTAGCTAAAAAAATATTTTATTCAGTGTCATACTTAGGTAGATTAGTGTAATTGGCTTGCTAATAGTGTTTTCTATAAAAAGAAAATAATAAACAAGTTCTATTTCCCAGTGTGACAGATAAGATTATTACCTTTTATTTAGCTGTGCTGAAAGGCCACATAGCACTTTTTTTGAGGAGAGCCATAAAAATATAGTCTTCTTGTTTAGTCTGTTCTTCAAGAAGGCAAGCAGTGACCTACCTCCTTCACTTTGATAATTTCCTCACTTTGAGCCAATGACATTTTTGATGAAGCATTCCTTGGTTTAATAACAGCAAGTAGCACTTCCTATTTTCAAGCATTATGGATTCAAACTAATGTTCAAACTAATTAAAAAACATTGTTTTATCCTCAGAACCTGTTCTAATCAATTGTCAGGAGTTAGAAATAATTACCATACTTAGGCAAATTTTGAAAGGAGTTATAAGTCAAAGTGACAGAAACAGCAGCAGTTTCATAGCACTGTAGGGTTAAGGAAGATAAATAAAAAATATCTTAGCATGACTAATTCTACCATAGCTTCTTATGTTAGAAATAACTTAGTGGAGAGAAATGTCTTCTCCAAATTGGACAGTAATTGCAGGTATGGCTTAGAATTGTTTTCCCTCAAGTCACATTAAATTGATTTCCTCTAACAGAAACAAGAATATTTGAATATTTTTTCCAAAAGGTTTGTGGACAGTTCCAAATGAGTAAAAGTGGCAGTAAATCATTGGCACTGCTGTTTTCTGCTGATGAACATTATCAATGTATACATGTATGAGTCAAAGAAACCTGGGTGTGTAATATGCTCATGGCACATTCTTAGGGCAAGTTTGATTTGTAGAGATTCATGAAGGAAATGTTAAGATTTGTACAAATGAAATATGAATGGCAGTGCATGTACAACTTACAAGTACCAGAAGAAACAGCATGACAAGGGTTAAAAGAATAGCCTGTTTTGATAAAGAGAACACCATTCCCAAGACAGTGCTCTCAGGAGTAAGATTGAGATATGTTAGTTAATATGCAGACCAGAAGACCTGTACTCTGATAAGACCACAGCAGAGTGTCATCAGTAGAATCCCCTGCTCATAATAGCAGGACAGCAACAAGGCTGTAGCATCTCATACAGAATCATAGAATTGTTAAGGTTAGAAAAGACCTCTGAAATCATCTAGTCCAACCATCAACCCAACAACACCATGCCTACTAAACCATGTCCTAAAGTGCCACATCCAGACATTTTTTGAACACCTCCAGGGATGGGGACTCCACCACCTCACTGGGCAGCCTGTTACAATGCCTCACCACTCTTTCAGTAAAGACATTTTTCCTAATATCTAATCTAAACCTCNGTTACTAGCCTCAAGCAGATCAACACCCCCGCCCAACTTGGTGTCATCTGCAAACTTACTGAGGGTGTACTCAATCCCCTCATCCAGATCATTGATAAAGACATTAAAGAAGGCTGGCCCTGTATTGAGCCCTGGGGAACATCACTTGTGACCGGCCGCAATGTTGGCTTGTGCCATTCCTTTTCCTGCTAGTCCCTCAGGAAAAGACATATTCCTATCAGGCAAGGAAAAAAAAATCAGACAAGGTTGCTCATTGTCTGAGATTCATAAAGGCCCAAGCAAGATCCTTAAGCAACGAACCATCTTCCAACAACTGCTGCCTTCTAAAAATGTGAAAGCTTGGTTTAAAAAAATTAGTTTCATAATCAACCAAGAACCACAGCAATGAGTTGAGACTGGACAGCTGGCACCCCTTGTCCTCTCTGTAACACAAATTATCTTGGCTATAACATTTACAACATGCATTTTGGTGATTTTATATGACAAGTATGGCAATGTAAATTAATGAAGTTATGAGAAAACAAGTGTGTAAAATCAGTTTACTTGCAGATTTTGTAAGCCAGTATTGTTATTTGCCTCAGAGGCAGTTCTGAAGAAAATTCTTCACTGAACATGGTTACACCTGGGAACAGGCTGCCAAGGGAAGTGGAGTCTCCCTCACTGAAAATATTTAGGTCACCTCTTGATGGGGCTCTGGATGAAATAATCCAAGACCCTACTTTTAAGAGAAGGTTGGACTGCACAATCTCTATAGATGTCATCCAACCTAGACTTTATATTTTTTATGATTCTTCTTTCATATGATCTCATCTTGAATCTTATTACACAAGTTTCCAAGTGTGTTTTAGCCAAATGATATGCACCTCATATTGGATAAAATGCCTGGAATTAGTTAGAAGAATGAAATATGGGTGGGTTTTGGGATGGGAGTTTCTGTGAAGTATATTGTATCCTGTTGAAGAATATGTTTTTGTTCTAGAGAACATATAGTTTTATTGGGATAGCTAGGAAATTTGTTAGTTTAAGTCTTCTGAGACAAATTAATATGAGAATATTCTGATTCCATCTTACAGATTTAGCATAAGCAGTGGGCTCACAGATCTCGCCACACAGAAAACCGTTAAAGGTCCTAGATCTTCACTAGAAGTCTCCTATGTACTTCAATATATCTTTTCCATTGATATCTTTTCCATTTTTTTTTTTTCCTGAGTATGAACAATGAGAAGCAAAACAGACAAGAGAACGGATAGCAAAACATTCACATGATGGTGATCAGGTTGTCGTTGGTGTCACAGAAGTTAAAGACATTGCAAGCCTAGAACTCCCCTCTGTGTTAGATTGAAGTAGCCAGAGAAAGTACTGCAGTCAATGTAAAACCACAATGATTCAGATAAAGAAAAAGAAACAAAAACATTGCCTGGGTTCACTGTTATTCTCAGAAGAAAGTTTGTTACTATTATTTTCCCTTCACCATCCTTTCCTGCTACTGTCTAAAAATATGTATTTTTAAAATGCAACCAAATGAAGGACTCATAGGGATAGGAAGTCGAACTACAAAGACTGCAAATGCCAATTTTCCACATGAATCACATTTAAAAATGACTTCAGAAAGACTGCACACTTCTCAAAAGCAATAACTATCACCCCATGCTATGTTCTCTAAACAGCACGAATGACATAACACATAATTACGCCTGTCAGGAAATTCTATGCAAGCCCACTCTACCAGAGCCTTTCAGACAGAAGATGCAGTAGCCTCACTGCAATGTGCATTGGCCAAAGCTCTTAAAGATTTGGCTTCTAATTACAGAAGAGCAACTTTGACACAAATCTCATTTTACCCAGTGCAGCCCTGCAAGAGAGGAAGAGAACTAGGTCTACCAGATACAAAAAGATTAACTGCTATGTCATGTCTATCACCACCTGAGTAAGCTGCTGTAAGAATCATGATGGATGACTGGTCAAGAGCCCTCACAACACAAAGTCTATATCAAGAGCCGGGAAGAAAAACCAGTCTTAGACCCAGCTGTGCTGATCCATGATCAAGTTGAATAACTTTGAAGAAAATACCATAAAATGGAGAGTATGTTAAGTTCCCTCTGTGAAGCTCCCTCTGCTCTGCAAACAACATAGGGTGTGAGGCAGTCTCTCATACAATCTGTAGGCCCCTAACCTTAATCAAGGGGGCTTTGGGTATAGGAAGAGCCAGTGATATATAGGGCATCATACATGGTGCAGTAGTAGCAGGTGCCTCATGACTTCTGTGCACACACAGGTCACACTGCCATTGCAGGTATCAAAAACATGCAGCACAGCTGTATTTCTCACACCACACTAAGGCTGCTATTTGCATCTACATCTAGGAATAGTCTGGCCACAAATGCAGGCATTTTGCCTCCTGCTCCTTTGAGCATTAAAGATTAGTTTGCACAGGAACATAAAAAGAGGCATCAACAAGTTCAGATAAAGTGTGTTTGAAGCTGTGAATAAATCTGTCAACACAGCACAGTGCTGCACTCTGTAGAGATACCTGCACTAACTCTGAAGGAATGTCATGTTATTGTAGCCCTACTCCTATGGAGAAATACTTCCAAATTGCAATGCTGTCCAAGACATAACTAGAAAGCACTTTCAAACTATCTCAGGATTGTCTTCAATAATTCTTAGCTCACTCTTCTAGTGCAGAAGACTAATCTTATTACTCTAGAACCTGGGCTTTTAAAATAAGATGCTACAATGAAATAAGAAATTGAAAGAGGTCAGAACTGCAATACCTCAACATGACTAAAGCATATTGCAAACACTTCAAAGAAAAAAAAATATAGCAAACCACACCAGCTATAACTGATCAAAATGGTATCATGTTCTCCCCCTTTCTTTTTTGCCCCCATATAGAAATAATCTTTTACACATGCAAAAATATACTTTCTAAACATCAAAATTTGAGCTTTCTACTTTCCATACTAAAAAGGAGCCTGTCACTTAAACTAGTTTGTCCTTTTTCTTGAGCTGTAAGGATCACCTTGACCATGGAATAATTAGGCAAAATCCTTTCTGCTATTCATTCACACCATTCAAAAACAAATCTGCATGAGGGACATATACGTGCATATAGGAATAAGCCTGTTTTAATTAAATCTTGCTGTATAAATCCTGTTGATCTGATTATTTTTTTTTCTCTCAGAAATAGCACCAGCAAAATTTTCAATACTTGAGACAAAACGATTAAGCAAGACATTCTAGAACTGGGGATCTGCCATAGCATAGTTTATATCTAATTGTTTTTCCAATAACTGTTCTTACATACTAATTGCCAATCTCTAGCTATTTTATTTGGTTAGTGTCATCATGCAGCAATATAATGGCTGACCTTCTCTATTTCCATTACAAATTTGTAATTACAATGCATAAATAAGAATAAAGAGATCCCAAACCCCTTCCCTTTACTGTTTAACTAGAGTCTGGACTTAAATCAGTAGTTACCTATTCAAGTTACTCAGGTTGTCTTTGGGTACCATAAACAGCAGCTCTGGCTTCTGCAAGTTATTTCCAAAGGCTTTCACTTACCTACGTATGAACCCTGGAATGTACAAGATGTACTAGTTTTTATTAGTAGTAAGCCCCACCATTTGTCTTTTAACTGTTTCTGCATGGGACAGCATAAAATATCTAATCAACTTCATGACTCTAGAGCTCCTTTATTGTTTATTTACAGTGCCAGTGGTCAGATTTGACTGGAGAATGTTTTTTATTACGTAGCAATTCAGACTAATGCCTTTGAATACTTAGGAAGATTACAGTGAAATTTCTAAACAGCTGATCTAGTTTTGTTTATTTATTTATTTTTTTAAATTAAGATGCTACAGTTTGTGGGTACCAGTAGGCCAAAAAGTGGAAGCAGTGATTAGGATGTAACTCTTTTGATCAACAGAAAGGCGAGGAAAAGGACTAATGAGAGACAGGGTCTCTAATCAGATCTGCCATGCCTAGAACTTGTGGTAGAGCCTCATACTCCACAGGAGTCCAACACATTTTATAACCTACTAGACACTAGAAGTTTTATAGGATTTTTAACAGAAGCAAACCCTTCATGTACTCCTGGGAAGTTTGTAAGTTCTGCATGGCTTCATGCTGAACAGATAAGCTTTGCATTGACTCCTGTAGGGGTTACTGCACATAAGCCACACAGTGTTTTTCACTCTTACAGGGAATCACAGGAGATTTATGGCCCTAATGTGTTGATACTGAGAGCACTAGACCACTCAAAAATCCTATTCAGAGTAAAGAGGAGGCTATGCAGAGGTTTATAACATACCATTGTTTTATAGTTAGAGAAAGTATACCCGTTTCAAAATCTGCTGTCCATTAAGGTATCACAGAAAGACTGAGGCTTCTTTGTAGTAACTGCACCAGATTAGGAAAGTCCACTAAATACTTATGAAAGTCACTATTAACTACACTGCAACATACTATTCATAGCGTCATCTACTCTGTTCTTGATTAAAAAAAAAGTTACAAGCTGATCCAGGAACTGAGTCTTCCCTTCTTTCTGGGACCTGACCTGAGCAACAGCAGTCACCAGAAGATGCTTTTTCTTTATTGATCCCTAAAATATCCAGTTCCTACTGGAAATTTCAGCCTATGCATTGCAGCAAAACTGTGCTTTATACTCTTCAGATAACCTGGAAAAATGTATTGGGGCTGCAGGCCTGAAGGGTTGTTATCCCTGTTTCACATTGTCACAGATGTGCAGATGAGCTTCCTGTTAGTCCAGTATCTCATAATAATCCTAAGGTATTAATTTAAAAACAAAGAGAGAAAACATGTTTATGAAAAGATTTAAAGAGACCTAGGAAAAACGATAAGGTGTTGGGGGTTAACCCCACTAGGCAGCTAAGCACCACATCACTCCTAACTCCATTCCCCTTCTCACCCCCAATGGGGCAGGGGAAGAAAAAAAAAAAAAAAAAAAAAAGGAAAGAGTAAGAGAAAACTCATAGGTCAAGATAAAAATAGTTAATAAGCAAAGGAAAAGTGAAAGAAGAAAGAAAAGACATAAAACAAGAGATGCAAAGGTACTCGCTTACCACCTCCCATGGACAGGCTGATGCCCACCCAGTCCCTGAGCAAAAGATGCTAGCTTCCCTAAACTCCCTTCCTTTCCATTTTATTGCTGAGTATGACATGACACAACATGGAGAGGCTCTTTGGTCAGTTTGGGTCATGTAGTCTAACATAAATCAGAGGTTTTAGGCTAGGTGCGTATTCTACCACCTCACACTGCAACCACGTGAGATCAGCAGCTGGAAAAAGCTATCATTTACTGTCCTGCCTGTTATTTCTGGTTCATCTTGCTCCCCACCAGAAAGCGGCAAGATTTTGTATTCGTTGTTTTGGTTTGACCTCCTGTTAAGAACTGAAAAATCCTCAAGCAAAGTGCCTTAATCAGTGGAAAAAGCAATGTGCAAATCTCAGCATGAAGTGTGCCATACCCTGAAACTTCCATTTTATGTAAAGACATTTTGTACAAGCAAAAAGGTCAATGCATGGAAATGCAAGACCATTGTCAGACCTTGAAGCCAGCCCTGATGGCAACCAACCATGTGACGACAATGGGTTTGGGGATCACTGACTCCTAATAATCTCTTTAAAGTGTGTTTTGTTATGGCCCACACATACAAACTTGTGTTTTTGCTGCATAGTCTAATGCTCAGGTAAGAATCAATGAATTTTATGAAGAATGACGTTTTACAGGCTGCAAATTTATCTTCATCCTATATTTATTTGCTTCACCTTTAAGAAAAATTATTCTGGGTTCTTTAATGGATCTTAAAGCCGATTCTCTCCTTCCCCAAATATGCATCTAATATCTGATGTCTTTCACTTGATGCACACCTGCAGCTGTTGTTTCCCACACTCCAAGGTCTCCGATCTGATATCAACTATTTTTTTTTCTCTCTGAACAGTCCCAGACTTGGCCTATTCTTAGAGAATAATCTCACTTTGGACTAGTGTTCAGTGTAGTCTTTCAAATAGATAGCACCTGAGAACAGTCATCTGTGTCTTATACCAGCAGAGGGGAGGAAGACATTGCAGGAAAGTCTAGGTCAGTCTGAAGCCCAGAAGAAAAGCTCCCCTTTATCCAAGGACAGCTGGACAGTACAGGCAATCAAGTACCTATAGTCCTAAAAAGGATTTGAATTTATATTCAGAGTCAAAGTAGGTAACGGTTGTCTCAACTGATCCTAATCTTCCCCCTTGCTTTAAAGCCTAGCTTTTGCCAATCAGCCATGTATCAGTGGCAGAAATACACCACTTCACTTGGCAACAGGGAACTGTTGATTGATTGCTGTACAAACTGTGCTGATTTACATGATTTTACCATTGAGACTAAAGGTAATTTATTTTAGGTGGCTGGGAGGATATCAGATCCTTGTAGCATGCTCTGAAGTTTGCTTTACTTGTCCTCAAAAGAGATTGAAATTATTCCATTTACATAGTTATTTTAAAATTGGGCCTCAGTTAGTTAAATCTCTCATACTGACAAATTGCCGAGTGATTTCTGAAAATAGGTCATTCTGATGACATACTATTCTTTCAGTCCACCCCATACAATGACTTTTTCTAAACCAGATTTTCATATTTGCTCATTATCATAAGAAATACAAAAAGGTCTTTAAACAAAATCAATTTCTTTAAGTAACATCTTTGAAAATGTATGATATCTACTTTACCATCTTTGGCTTTCAATTAAAACTGACTAAAACCTACAAAGGCTATGTTTACAAATGTGACAGATTCAAGTGAGAAGGGCAAGCTGTGCACAAGTGAGATTAACCAAAATTCATAATAAATCAGACTGAATGCTGCCTTGCTTAATATTTTCCAGCTGTGCTCTTTTTGAACTTTCTATTATGGTTAATAGGATTCTTTTAGGATATAAGATTAAAGGATTACAGGCATTTTTACAGAGATTACCTGAACATTACAGATAGACCCAAGACAGAAGAGTAGTCTCTGGAAGTGCATCAGGTTATGTCACATTTTAGGATATTGTCACCTGGAGCTTGTTTTCCAGTTGTACATTCCCAAACCTAGAAAATAGAAAGAAGTCCTTCAAAACATTCAGTGAAAAAAGATCATATGGACATGTGCTACACTAGTAATGGTTTTGCTCTAAAAACTGCTACATCCATAACAGACAGTCTAGTCTTGTTAGAGTTGGAGACATTAAATGGCTAAGAACTGGGCCCAGGGTGGAATCCCATATCAATGGAAGCAAGACAGCAAGTCTCTGCAGCTGATAGTCTGCCTGTCCAAGGAAGCCAACTCAAGGAAGAGAGAGGACAGCAGCTGTGCCCAGCAAGACCCCAGTTCTAGACATCCTGAGCTGACTCTGTTTTTTTACCGAGTCCAGAGTCAGGAAAAATTTATTAGCTCTTAATAGGTCCCCTGGAGACAGGGGCAAGGACAGATGAACACCAAGACCAGCAGAATTGCAGCTGCCTGTCTCACCTCAGGAACAGGGAACTGAATGAAGTAGAATTACTAAACCCTCAAGGAGAAGATAAGAAAAAATGAAATATAGAATGCATTGAATATAAACTGCAGTGAAAGGTGCTACTATTTGGATCAGTCTGTAAGCATGACAGTACCCTTCAACTTCATGTGCCCAGTTCTGTTCTCCAGAGTCAATTAGTCCTGATCCAGTGGTGGAACATGACAAGACATCTCACATGTATTTAAGTTTAAGAACAGAAATGCTTGTGACAACAAAGCTGCATTCTGACTGTGCAAATTGCCACAGTCATCATTATGCACTCATCATAGTCTCGTATTTAATTACAGTAGAGATCCTGCATGTTTAATGGGAGTTCATCAAATCTTTCACCTTATATTCATTTGGAATGTTTTTCCCCTCAGTGATGTAGGCAAAGAAAGCCAGGGAAAGGACCCTGAACTGCTTTTAGTAGCAGTCACAAAGCAGCTCTGAAAGTTCCCTTGTTGCTGTATTAAGTGCAGGCTGCTACAGCTGCTCAGGTGGGCTGCAGCAAGTGTGGATATTCATGTTGTCAAGAGGGTAAAAGAGGGAAGCATAGAGTTAACACCAAGAGGGCTCTGCATGGGGGAGCAAACACTGCAGCAGCTGGAGGTGCAGCAGCTGAACTCCTAGAGGAGGAACACTTCCAGACACCTTCCCCCTTCCTGGCTTCACCCACACAATAGAGAAATCCAGGACAATGAAACAGTCTCACAGACTGTTCAGCCAGACATGTTTGCAAGGGCAGGCATAACAAGCCATCTGGCAAATACACCTGCAGAAAACCACACATTACTCTGGGCTGCTGATTTTTTTTCAGGCCTTATACAGTTCCAGCCCTGCACAAGCTAGTGTCACACCACCAAGGAGTATAAACATTCCCAACTACAGTCTGAGTCCCACTGCCTCCTACCTTCCCAGAGTTAGGACAGAGGGAAGGGTGGTAGCTTTTAAACCACACTGAGCTGATTCTGACTATCAGCATACTGTGCATTTTCTGAAAGGCCCACTCTGCTACTGCAGTCCTGTTTATTGAGATTAAGTGGCCCTATTCAATTTTAAGAGCAACTGCAAGTCTCTTGTCTTCTCTCAGTGTCCCCAGACTGTAAGCCTCTATATGAAACTTAGGGTGAAAGCATTTTGGTTTTAAAAGAACCAGGCTTTCTACCATATGGTCACCAAGGCTAATTCAAGACATGCCTCCCACCCTTACATGCACTTACCATTGGGCAGCATGCCTCCCTGTCCAAAGCTCTGCAGTCTGTTCTCCTGCAACATGTTCTAGAAAGCATAGAGGCCAGCAAGGTATCAAACTGCAAAATTGAAGCTTTTGTCCTTGGAGGCCCATACAGGAACCACTAACAACTACTAGCAGCATGGTGACCACATCGGCAAAGCCAGCCACTGCAGAGTCAGACCTCAACACAGGCCTAGAGACAATTCTACCAACAACATAAGTCCAGAGAACATCCAGAAAATTCAGGCAGTAAGCCAGGGCAGCAGAACATAGATCCAGCCATAAGTATATTCATGGCATAGCTCAGAAAAGGACTGAGCCCCCAGGTCTGACTTAAATAGAAGCCACAGGGCCCATGGGCAGGGGTGGGTGATGGCCCCACGTGAAGCCTGGGAAGGCCATTAAGGCATATTAACACCCTCAAGGCCCTGTCAGCAGATTTGCTGATGTCTTTTCCTTTTGGAGAACTCCTCAATAAACACCAAAGAGAGTTTAAACACAGGAAATCTTGCCTTGGGAAATCTAGCAATAGCAATACCATTAGGAACTTCCTCCCTGCATTCTTGTAAGCAGATCCTTTCTGCAGGACTCATTTCAGACCACTCAGTAACTTTCTGAGTTGCTGCAAACCCTGCATAACGCCCCTTGGCACAAAGCTCCTCTGAGATGAGGCTGTTTACTCCCTGCCTTCCACCCAGCAATCCTATGCTCTTCTGACAAGCTCTTTGCCATTTGTCCTGCTGCACCCCATTGACCTCTGGATAATTTTTGTTATGATTTGCTCCCTGGGTACATGGGGTTGTCACCCTTCCTATCCCTTTTTCTAAAAGTGAGCCTCTGAGAAGTTTTACCCCTATAAGCACTTTCTGCCTGCCTTTCTGGGAAGGTCCTCGTGGCTCTCTTTGTTGGGCTTTTTTGGTTTGCTTCCTGCAGAGATTCTGTGCTTTAGTCTCCACAAAAATCTTGAATCATCTTTTCTATCTTTTCTCTGTGTTATTTAGGAAAGCGTGGCTCACATGTCATCTCTGCTAGTTCCATATCTGCTGTTTCCATCTGGATTGAGACTCCTCAGCCTTTGGCTAAATGCCATGCTTGCAGAAAGAGAAATGTTCACAGGCCTTGTTTCCCTCTGGGGAATAGTGCAGCCTATACTCCATCACCCACTTGGCTGCCTCAGGCACAGTGACAGGGTGCCTGCCCCCTACTTACAGTTTTACTGTTTACAGTTTTACTGCCAAAGGTTAATGAACACATTGTTGTTCCAGGTCTAGATAATACATGACTCCTTCTGCAGTTTCAGCCCTTTCTCCCTTAAACAATTTCCCCAGGAATTCCGAAACCAGTAGCTACTTGACAGGTGCTATCCTCTTTCATTTTTGTTTGCCTAAATCTTGGGCCACGGTACTCCAGCTTTATTTCAGACTGTACAGCAAGGCTTTCTTCACTATGCTGTAAACTTCAAAGTCCTCTAAAATGTGTTTTAATCAACTTTTAGAGACTTTCTCTGCAGTAGAAGGTAGGTACTTAGCCCTTTCCTACTCCTCGGCTCCATGCACCAGCCAAAATTTCTCACTTGCATTAAAAAAGTTATTGATAAATGTTTTTCCGTAATAATTTGGAATAAGGATTGCAATATCCACCTCGGTATGCAAGACCTTTGCATGAATGCTTCTTCCACCTTGAGGCCAGCAGACTGACCCTGAGGTGAGGCCGCTGGTCACAAGCCTCGCAAGGCTCACTGTGAGTTGTGGCAGCAGCATCTCAGCTCAGCCCCGAGCCCACTGGGGTGGTCACAGCACTCCCATAAAGATGGCATATGTTGGCAATGGTGTACATTGCAGGACAGGGCAAGGCACCAAGACTTTCAGGAGGCTGTGAAACACGATGTGTTTTCTGTTGGGGAACAAAGCCGGTGCCATTAGTGCACTTTGTAACACAGACCTGACTAAGAGTTTTCCTGTGTAGTCAACTATTGCTACCAAAAGCAGTGTAGATGTAGCCAGGCAGGAGCAGCACTGGAGGAACGACAACCTTTTGCTACTAGGAATGACTGAGCCTGAACTACTATTGGTATCCTAACGTGCCAAATGACTGGGCTCTGACCTAACCACGAACTACCTTCTCTTTCCTAGGAGATATTCTTGCATGAACAAGTAACACAAAGAGAGTATGAAGATGACCTTCCACCTCTCAAATATGAAAGCTACAGTTTCAGATTTTTGTTCAAACCTACTGCTGTTAAGCTTGGCTTTTCTTAAACCTCAACAACATTTTGGAGAGCTTCACTCTGTCCTGGATAGGATGTCAAATTTAATATGACTTCAGTCAACAATTTAGGGATGTACACACAAGTCAGACATAAAAGGACACCAAGCTGCTGAGCTCAGCTTAGTCCATCCAAGATTCTGGTATGTCTGGGCACATACAAAACAAGTTATTAGGAATCTAACTACTGTGAAAAATAGGTGACTGCTTGTGATGATGTTAGGTCAATATAAGAGGTTACTGCCTTCTTCAGCTGGAAATGACTGTCTCCTCAACAGAGAGTAGCTGACAGTTGGCATGGTCTTCCATTCTGCTGACTAATGAAGTTCACTTGAAAACTTTTCAGCTTTATTTTACATTGTATAGAAAAGGAGCTGTTGTTATGTCTCAACTGGGAGGAGGTAACTTCCATTAAGTGTGTAATAAGTTGTATATGTGCTCTTGTCTGAGAGGTCAGGGAAATGGTCAGACATTTAATGAGTTAAATAAAAGTGGTATGGATTGTTTGCTTTTGGACTGGGAAACTAAAATTCTACTTCTCTTGAGTGTTAGGCACCAAAGTTGGGTGTTTTTTTTGATCTGGTCCTTGTTCCATAGCCCAGGTATCAGAATCTCATTGCGGAAAGGAGGCAGGTTTGAAAGACATAAGAATCTTATGTCCTCTCATTGCATTGTGTTATACACAAAGCATGAAATGCATTTCTTCGCAGAAAGTATTAATCAGACTTTCATACTGTTAAAATTGCTATTAAGACTGAACTGAAAAGGATGTTATGTATGTTTTGTTTATCCCTTCTCACAGGGATTAGTTTTGTTCATAAACTTGCATGCTTTATATATACTAAAATGTGCACAAGGTACTTCATTTCATGAGTTATCTTCACCTTCATCCCTCCTAATAATTTCCAATTAAGAGATACATTCAATGCCAAAGAACTGAGCTGATTTTTTTTTTTTATATTCTCTCTTTATAAAGACTAAGAGTGCTGTGTGAACTTGGAGGCATATCTAATGATCACATGTAAGCAGGTGCAGGTAAGCTCACCTGTGTTTTTAAAGAATTAGAAGTCAGGCAATCTTGTTAGACAGCAGTGAGCAGGAGGTAATATATTCCAAGCTGGTTTGCTTAGCCTCAGTGCCACACTGCCCATAAACATACTACTCCCAACTGGATGTTTTGAGCACAAGCTGAACTTATGTCCTTATTGAAAATATTGAAACAGCATGTAGAAATGTCCCAAAAGTGACTGTACAATAGAAACATCAGAATTGGTTCCAGACAGGAGGATAATATGAAAGTTTCAATTTATTGTAGTAGACACAACTGATGAAGGCAGATCAACATTTATTACATCAAAGAAATGGGATGCACCGAAAACCATCTGTAAAAGGGAAGAGGGCCAGCTAAGTCCATGCATTCCAGAAGACTAGCCCAGAGTCATGGGTAACGTTTCTAAACTGACAGCAGTGCCCAAAAGTGTGTTCAACAATCACATCCACATCACAGAAGTCTCCAGGTTCTTTTGTAGTCACACTGACATGATACGATGTTGGGATTTACAAATTATCCCATGCTCCTTTGCATCTATGACTGTGCCACATTTAAGCAGCAAGTGCTTCTTCAAACTCACCTGCTTAAGACACAACCCAGTATGATCCAAATGATGCACCTCACCTCCTACAGGTCTCCAATCTCCTCTCTGGACTTGCTGCATAGTCACATTGCTGTTCACTATTTCCACTAGTGAGCTACGTAAAGTCCACAGCATGAAATCTGTGAGCAATGCACATCCTCTGAGGGATCATGTAACTGAACTAGGAGGTGGTGAAATGAGTACCCTGTGACCTCCACATAGCAGTGAGGCAAAGGAGGGTGGTAACTATCCTAGGCAGGAGACAGCTTCCTCCCTCCCCAGTTGGTTCTCCCTCCATCATGAGCCATCCTTGCCTTTGCAATCAATGTCTGAGCTAATCACAGGGCACAGAGGATGTGATTACCCAATTTCTGCAGTCACATGCACTGGGGAAACTTCTAGTGCCCCTAAAGACAAAGCTTTTCCTTCATAAAGACATTCCTAGGTGAATAGTATCATCCTCTGCGGGTCTCTCTGCACCTGCTATTCAGACATACCTCTAATCCTGTCTGTGTTGGAGACTGTGGATTCGGGTGCTCTTTTCCCACTTGGCACAGCTATGGGCCAGGAGCAGAACTGAAGTATCACAAAGTCAGCACTGTTCATCGACCCGTTATCTGCTGCACCTCACCTGCAGAGGTGAGGGCACTATCTCAGCCAGAGCTGTCTCACTGCATTGCCCATGGAAGCAAAGCCATAATTCATACTTGACAGGATGTGTGAGTAAGCAACACACAGGAGTAAAACAACACACATACACACAGAGAAGACCCATAGGTTAAGCAATACAAAGAGACAACCCAAACATAATTAAAAAAATTTATTTGGAGACCAAACCATGCCCTTCCTGAATGCTTCCATGAATGTTGTTCCTGGTATCAATTCTGCTTCATCTTTTCCCCTCTGCCTGGCAGCAAAATGCTGCCAGCTGCAGCATCAAAGCTGACAACCTTAAGTGATGGTTTCCAAAAGAGGTCCACCTTTTTCCAGGAATGGTTGTTGTGGCTTTCTTTGCTTTTCTGGGGAACCACCAAAGTTGGCAGGAGAGCTGTGGCTGCACGGCTATAGCAGTAACTAGTAGTGTTGCTCAAACAGCACCTCCAAGGGGTGAGGGCCATAGGCCATTGGGGACTTTGGAGAGGAATTACTTCTGTACCTCTCTTGAGCTTTTGACCACTGGGACATGGACAGCAAGTGTCCTTCAGTGAGCAGTGTTAGAGTTGTTTGCTTGGCTCAAGTTGACAGGACTGGATCACAAAGTTTGCTACAGCTACAGACAGCCTGCATCTCACAGCTGTTGCTCATGCACATCTTGTCTTGGAATCCTGCCTTCAAACTTAACTATTAAGTGACCACTATATCTACACATGGCTGTATCATGCAGGTCTACATTTGCTTCTCTGGTGCCCTTTACATTGTTGATAATTAGAGCCACTTAACAAGTGCAAAATTAATGGAACACTGAGAAGGAACTATTTGTGTGGTAGGGAAAGATAAAAAGGGAAATTCATTTCACATAAATATTGTTAAATCCTGCTTATGCCTCCATGGACATCTTTCTCTTCATATTTATACTTTATAGTGGAGTACAAGGTACAGAGTTTCTTTTCATATTCAAAGTTTACAGCAGAGCTTCAAATACATATTAATATAGAAGCTGTAATGTATTCTGAGTTAAGCTGTCATAAAATCTAGGGCTTTTCACATCATCACTTTTGAAGGTCGGTGCCACAGAGAAAAAGAAGCATCTGTATTGGATCACCATGAAGGTTTGTAATACATTGCAATAAATACTGCAGTATATTTCATTTTTATACGTTTTTGATGAAGAGGCAAAAGTGCATCTTCAACAGTTGCTTTTCAAAAATTGCTCATCTGTTTGGAACGGCTGTAAAAGAGATTGAAGCTAAACATTATTCATGTATACATTACGGCTCCTCACTGAGACCACAGCTGAAATGAGAAGAGGATTCCAATGATATTTCATTTGGAGTATTGATTTTTCTGAGCTCATCCCACAAAGCTATTGCATGTACATTCCAGGCAAGTATGAGAAGATGTAGATTATCCTAGCTGGCTTCCTTTCCTAAGTTTATTTTTCTTCACCCAACTTGGTTATAAACACTTTGCTAATTTTGTGTTTTGATTCTCCTAGCACCTCTAACAAGGGTGAAGACTACTCCTTTGCAGACTTTTGAAAATAAAACTAACACTTGTTGTTCAGAGAGTGCCAAAATCAATTCAGAAGTGGTGTGTGGAATACTTTTGCCCCTCCCTGCACAACAATGAAAAGTAGCAGTTATTTAACTGTGAAACAACACTTGTCAACAATTTAGGTTTCTGGGTGCAGAAACCTGGAAATGGCTGCAGTTCCCTGCCTCTACCTGGGGCCTCATACAGGCTGCAAAGGCACAGAATAATAATAGATTCATAGAATTGTTTAGGTTGGAAAAGACCTTTAAGATCATCAAGTCCAACTGTTAACCTAACACTGCCAAGTCCACCACTAAACCATGTCCCTAAGCACCATGTCTACATGTCTTTTAAATACCTCCAGGGATGGTAACTCCACCACCTCTCTGGGCAGCCTGTTCCAATCCTTGACAGCCCTTTCAGTGACGAAAACTTTTCTAATATCCAATCTAAACCTCCCTTGGCGCAACTTGAGGACATCTTCTCTTGTTTTATCACTTGTTACTTGGGAGAAGAGACGACACCCACCTTGCTTGCTACAGCCTCCTTTCAGGTAGTTGTAGAGAGTGATAAGGTGTCCCCTCAGCCTCCTTTTCTCCAAACTAAACAACCCCAGTTCCCTCAGCCATTCCTCATAAGACTTGTGCTCTAGACCCTTCACCAGCTTCGTTGCCCTTCTCTGGACACACTCCAGCAACTCAATGTCCTTCTTGTAGTGAAGGGCCCAAAACTGAACACAGTATTTGAGGTGCAGCCTCACCAGTGACACATACAGGGGCACAATCACTTCCCTACTCCTGATGGCCATGCTATTCCTGATACAAGCCAGGATGCTGTTGGCCACTTTGGCCACCTGGGCACACTGCTGGCTCATGTTCAGCTGTCTGACAGCCAGCACTCCCAGGTCCTTTTCCACCGGGCAGCTTTCCAGCCACTCTTCCCCAAGCCTGTAGCGTTGCCTGGAGATTGTTGTGACCAAAGTGAAGGACCAGCACTTGGCCTTGTTGAACCTCATACAATTGGCCTCAGCCTATCAATTTAGCCTGCCCAGATCCCTCTGCAGAGCGTTCCTGCCTTCCAGCAGATCAACACCCCCGCCCAACTTGGTGTCATCTGCAACTTACTGAGGGTGTACTCAATCCCCTCATCCAGATCATTGATAAAGACATTAAAGAAGACTGGCCCCAGTACTGAGCCCTGGGGAACATCACTTGTGACCAGCTGCCAACTAGATTTAACTCTGTTCACCACCACGTTGGGCCCAGCCATCCAGCCAGTTGTTTTACCCAGCAAAGAGTATGCCCGTCCAAGCCGTGAGCAGCCAGTTTCTCCAGCAGAATGTTGTGGGAAATGGTGTTAAATGCATTACTAAAGTCCAGGCAGATAACATCCACAGCCTTTCCCTCATCCCCTAGGCGGTTCACCTTGTCATAGAAGGAGATCAGGTTGGTCAAGCAGGACCTGCCTTTCATAAACGCATGTTGGCTGGGCCTGATTCCCTGGTTGACCTGCACATGCCTGTTGAGTGCACTCAGGATGAACTGCTCCATGATCTTTGCTGGTACTGAGGTCAAGCTGAAAGGCCTGTAGTTTCTTGGATCCTCCATCCAATCCTTCTTGCAGATGGGTGTCGCATTTGCTAACCTCCAGTCAATTGGGACCTCCCTGGTTAGCCAGGACTGCTGATAAATGATTGAAAGTGGCTTGGTGAGCACTTCCGCCAGCTCCCTCAGTACCCTTGGGTGGATCCCACCTGGTTCCATAGACTTGTGTACATATGCAACGATGGGATGCAAAGCTGGGATCAGTTTGAGAAATGGTAAAATAAAGAGTCCAGATTACAGCCTTCACATTAACTTTAGTTCGGCACCCTTGAGCCTACCACTATGCATTTTATATCAAGTGACACTTGAAACCAATGCCCCAAAGTGTATGCTGGCACAGCAAAGTGCAGACTACCATGGGCACACCAGCAACACCCCTGAAGGAGTGAAAAGTAGGGAAGAGGTTGCAGACATGGTATTAGAGTACTCCATCTGGGCAAATTTGGTCTGTCACGAAGTCTGGCCCTGATCTTTTATTTGTAGCAGATTCTTCAGTAGTTAAGCTACAGAATTTACTTTAGGGTTGCCTGAGGACTGGACTGTCTCCAAAGCTCCCTTATCTGGTCAAATGGTCTCATCAGGTCACCCCAAGGAACAGTGACAAAGGAGCAAGGGGATTGTACTGCAGTTACTTCTCATGATAGTTTAACCTTGAGGAACTGAAGTCAGTCTGTCTCCTGGCAGTGTAGTCAGCTCCCAGAGTAATGGAAATTCCTGCTTATTCTGCATTCCCATGTGCCTGGTGGTTGCCGGTAAGAAGACAATTGCAGGTTTTCAGCAGTTTCTAAAATGAAAAAGCCCAGGGAAAGAAGAAGCAGCAGCAGTAGTGGGCATCTTCTATGGGCTCTTACCTATCTTGGTGCATATACTTGGCATATATACTTGCATATATACTTGGTAGTATATACTGCCAACAAGGACTAAGGGATTCCCTGCTGACTTGTGCCACCCCACTCTCTGTGCTGCCTTACAAGGGTTTGCACAGAGCTGCCAATGGCAGCTTTGCCTGTGGACTGCATTCCTTGGGGGTGTTCGTCCCCTCCTGATGCAGGACACCAGCATATGAAGTTTCAATCAGAAAGTGAATGATCTTTATGGGGAACCTCTCTTTCACAGCAGCTGCAAGCCTGACACAAGAAATGGCATGCAATGGTCCTTTTCCTTTTTGGATAAGCAGACCAGAGTAATTTTGAGCTTTCCCCTATAAGAAATACTGTTTTTTCCAGTCCATGATGACTTATTTATGTCACTATACATTAAATTCTGTTAGAACGGCCTATTAACTACAGAATATCAATACATTGTGCATGTTCCAGAAGAAACTGCATTAACAATAACATGAAGTAGTTACAATTTTATGAACTCATGATCCTGTATGATCCTTTATTAAAATGTTGCAGTTGAACATTGGATTTTATGTTTGGACCTACCTTAGCTGAATGAAGTGAAAACATCAAAAAGGCAAGGTTGTTATAGTTCAGTGAAGTACTGAGGTGGCTTCTCAAACATTTCACATTATGATGTGAAAATCACACATATCCACCCACCCACCCACAAAAAATAATTCTAATAAAATTTTGCACTTCTGCCTTTCTTTTGATCAACTTTTCAGGGTTTTCTAAAACCAAAGTGTCTCATATTGTGAATGTATATATAGTGACCAAGATCTGCAAGTATCTCAAATTTGGGGTGCCTATATCACTATTAGAACAACTGGATAAGATTAAAAAAAAAAAAAAATGGGTTTGTGAAAAAAATTCTTTATGGAAACATGAGGTTTTTAGTTAACTTCTCTGGCCCGAACTGATCATTTGCAGCATGCACTTGCTTGCCAAAACTGGGTGGAGAAGAGTGGCAAAATAACCCACTGATCCAAGACTTACCTTTTGCGACTAGCATATTATTTGTGATAAGACCAAGGTTTGATCCTTGATCATTTTATATCTGATCCTACTGCATTTAAACTATGTCAACCACCAAATTAATCTTGCCTTCTGTGGCCTTCCACAAAAAATTTGAAAGTCATAGGCTTGATCCCACATAAAATGTGAAAAATCTTTTAAATCCAATAGAAGATGTCAGAGAACAGAAAAATCTTTCACTCTGTATCTACTTGATTCCAATTATAGGCGAAAAAA
>VZTL01043040.1:25731-38585 GCA_013400535.1 Scopus umbretta
AAAAAAAGAAAGAAAGAAAGGGAAAGAAGAAAAAGAAATCAAACTCTTAGATAGCGACTCTAAGAGGAGGAGTTCCTAAATTACCATTCAGTTATGAAAAGTTAACTAAAAGCAATTTTTTTCTGGTTTGTTTTCGTTAAAGGTTTGTTTGAAAATGCATAGAAAGCATAGGCATAAGCTGAGACAATCAGCAGGTAAATACTGAGCAGATTTATTTGAAAGTCTGTGTCTTCTCTCCTTGATAGTAGCAATAAAGCTTTCAGCAGTGTAAAAGTCTAGAAAAACATTCCCTAAAACTATGGCCAAATGGATTTATTTTTCACTCCAACTGTATACCATATGAGGGCTATAAACTGCCACAGGGTCACATTTAACAGGTGAACCAAGCTAAATAAAATAAGAACCAAGCATGTAACTTAGTCTCCAAATTTTCCACCCTCCACCCCAATATGAATCTTAGTGATTTGAAAACCAAGTTGCTTTTGCTTTATAAATAAATAAATCACTTGCTTTGGCACTCAGTGAATTTAGTTGGAGGCAAAATGATATCTTTTGAATACTGTTTGCTCTTCCATTGTTTCTGACAGAAGCCCAAAATCCAGTAATAACAGAGTTTACAAGAGGCACTTTCTTCTGAGATCTATAAAGAACAAATAGGTAGAATGTATTTCAAGTTCAAAAAACCAAAGAAAACATTCAAACCCATACAGACAGGGTAGATGTTAGGTGGGAGCTTTTAATCTATTACTGTCTATTGACACATCCTCATTGCTGTTACACAACTTCTGGATGGACTTGTCACTCATGTCAGTAAGATGGATATTGTTTCTTTCCATGCAGTGACCACAGATGACTAATGACTTTTGGAATGGATTTATTAATGTTTTGCACTTGTTTCTGTTACTGCATGTTTGGACAGAAGAAACGGAGTGCCCTCGGGTTTTGTGTTTGTAGGGTTTTGTGTTTTGTTTTTTTTTTTTCTTTCATCTTGACAGCCTTACTATTAAAAAAATAACTAAATCCAATTTTTTCAAGACCAAGAAAAAGGCTTCTGTGGTGCCTTAAGAAATGATATTCAAGACATCATTTATCTAGTTTTACTAATGACATCTTTTCAAAGCTTATGGTGCAAATTTAATGCAGCATTTTAATACAAGTTTTAGAAAAACATGAAGCTTTAGAGTCACAATTTTCTACATGTCTACACATCTATTAGGGCCATAATTATTTAATTAAGCTGACCTGCTTCAGAGTGGCAAATTCTAGTGCTGGACATTTTATTCTGAAAAGTCTCTGACTGGCAAATCTTTCAGTTCTCTTACTGCTTTGCCAACCCTCCCTCCTGCTAAAAATCATTATCTGAAATGATCACAAATAATCAAACCCTTGTTCTCTCTTAAGAAACTAAAATTATCCTGTCCCTTCACATTGCTCCAAAAATAAATGAAAAATCTTGCAAAACATAGAAAACTCACCAGACTTCATTGCCTAGTAATGGGGATTGTTGTTGTAAGGTCTAGTGTTCCTCATCTAAATAGGTTTATTGTAATCATTACACAGCACTAGCATCAGTATCAGCAGAGCCTGAATGCCAATGTTGCTGGAGAGGTTGTTAGTTAAAGAGACATTAAAATATACTAGGAGCAGTGCAACCATTTCCTTGTCTTTCTTACAGAATATTTCAAATCCACTTTCACATCATCCTGAAGATTTTTCTTAGATGAAGCTCCCAATAAAAGTTATAATTTCTGTTCAGGACAATTCAAGAACCACTGCCAGTCCCGAAAGAATAATTGATGCTGCAGTGTAGACTTTTGTTTGCAACAGAAAAAAGGCAGATCATGCCAGGTAAAGAGATACTTTTCTTTGAGAAGATACTGGGTTTCTGTAGACAAGGGAAATATGCTAGATCCAATTTGCCTGGATTACAGTAAAGCACTCAGGGGAATTGCCAGAGTAGAGTAGTTAGGAATTAGGAAACATTGTAAGATGGGTTAGCAAGTAAAGGGAGATGATTGGCACTGCAGTAAATAAGGAACTTTCAGACTACAGGGAATCTGTTAGGAGAACATCTCAGATCTGCTGTGTTCAGCTTTTCTTTAATGACCTTTATGCAAGCAAAAGACTTGTAACTCTACCAGTAAAATGTGTAGATGTTGCAGACCTAGAAGACATCACCAGAAAGGAAAAATGGATTATCATGTCAGGAGAACCAAATGACCTTAGGGAACAAAGTGAGAATGAGAGACAACGTAGCAGTACTAACAGCTGTAACGCTGTACAACACTATCAAAGAAAATCCTCTTATGTGCTGAAAGTTAATCAGCTGGAAATAATACAGAAGGAGGAAAATCTCCTTGCAGATAGTCTGCTTGGAAGAAGAAGAGACACCAATCTCATGTGGTCATTAAAGAAGCAACTCATATTTATCAGGCAGTCACTCTAGCAAAAATGGAGGGTATTAATGCTTCCCTATAAAACCCTGTTAAGAATTTTTCTAGAATTCAAAACACAACTCTAATCACAAAGGCTCAAGACAGGTGAATTCAGAAGGAAGAGCTACACAGTGTGGCTACTAGGATGGTGGGGGGAATGAAGTACCCATCCTGCAGAGTGAGAACAGAGATGTCTGCCTCGCCGAGGGAACAAAAAATCTGTGCTGAAAGAGAATATAGTTTGGGTAACCGAGTTTTGAAAGTTTGGGCTACTCACTGTTTCTGTTTCAGATGGATGTACATTGCCTTTTTTCCTCCAGGGCAGTCCTATCTTACTTTCTGAAAACGCACCTTAAAAAAAAAAAAAAAATCAAAACAAAACCAAATCAACTCCTCCCTATGATTTTGTGAAGCACAAGCAAGAACATCATCCTGCCTAGTTAGTACTTCAGTGAGCATTTCAGTAAGGCTGATATGTAAAGCCCATTTTACAGAGAGCATATGTGTTCACAGTGCAGAACTTCATAGGACAGACTTGCTACAAGCAGAATGCATTAGAAAAATACTCATAAATAAATATTTAATATGCTCCTTAATCAAGGTTTTTCCTTCCTTTTCAAATCCAAGCAAATGTCACTTCTTTGCAACTTGCTGTCCAACACTGTTGTGACATAATTTCTCATTAATTGATTCCTTTTTACAGTAGGAATACCTTGAAGTCATCATTCATTTAGTTCCTAAACTTGGAAAGAGCAAGGTTTCTTTTTAATGAGCACTAAAGCTTTCCAATTCCTTAAATTTCTGAGTTATGTGTAATGAAGATTTTTTTTCTACTGTTAGAATCCGACCAGTCTGACAGCATATATCCAATAAAACTTTTAACTTCATTTGCTGCAAAATTTACCTGATAATGTCAGAAAACCAAAACCAAACAGTTTTCAACCCTAACTTCAGAAAGAGTTGTATGTTTAAAGGTGTATATACCTATACATGTTCAAATACAACAGTATAGAGGAGGACAGGGTTATTTTCTTTACAGAAATACTTTCCTCTTCTCCTGTTCTCACTTCTCTCTTCCACTACATACGTGCACTCTTTCCTCCTTCTCATTTCTTGCTTTTAACCCTTCTCCAAAAAGAGCCAATAATGGTCTTCCTGATATTAATTTCTTGTACCCACTGCATCTTGAAAAATGTCCTTCCTTTGTGTCTGCAAGAGACAGGCTTCCAAAGCAGCCTCACAGAGTACCAAATGACAATGATGCACAGCAAACATTCCCCAAGATTAATTATAGATTGATGGAAATGAAAGGAGAAAAGTAGAAGCCATAAAATCCACAGAATGCTTTTGAAAGAATCAATGGAATAAATACACCTTCTCGCGAGACAACTCAATGCATCATCTTGCCTTCTGATAGTATGCAAAGCCATTTTCATCCCCAGTCTTGAATTTCCTTAATGAGTTGACAAGGAGCTCTGTTAAATGAGATCCTATTATACAAGCTAAAGACCTAAACAAGATTTGTTTTTAAATGATACACTATCCATCATCTTACTATTCAAAATTCAGCTTTAGAAAACATCATAGGTAACATCCCTCAAAAAGGAAAATTTTCAATACCTACCTTGCTCTTCTCATTGCTACTTTTAACATGGATTGCAGTTACTACTTTTAACGTGGCTTGTAGTCTGTCAACTGAGTGCAACACACTCAGGCACACACAATGATGATGACTAACTGAATGCTGAATTATCCATTCCTTTTGCCCAGTCTACTCCCACACAACATCTATTCCCAAAATGTGGAGGAAGATCACATGGCTTCTAGTAGGCTTAATTTTATGTCATGTGGAACTGCAGCCAATAGCAGCCCATTTTAACTGACTGCAGGTTTGCATCGAACACCATATCAAACTCTACTAAATAAAGGACTCTTTTACTCCTGTGGGAAAGACAACATGTCATAATGGAGACCTTAGAAAATATATCTTAATTTCTTACACCATACAGTCATGCAGCACTCTTAAAGAAAGAAAGGATGCTATAATAGAAGCTACTGAATTAGTCTTCATGTTATTATATACTTTTAGTATGACTCCAACAAGTGATTTACCTCTCCATGCCCTTTTTGTAAAACAGGAATAAAAATGCTTCCTCTTACTCACCTTTTGTCTGTCTGCCCTGGAGTGTTAGCTAGTAGGATATGCATTCTCTCCTTTGAGTATATATAGAAAGCCTTGCACAGCAGGACCTTTCTGCACTGTGCCATCTGAATAAAATGCTTGATAACATTTAATGGATACTGACGTTCTCAGAGTACCCTTGATACTTTCGAAAAGGCTTCTGCTACACATTCTCATTCCTAATCAATAGCACGATCTCAGTTATTCTAACACTTGAAACTACTCCTGGAGAGGATGTGCAAGATTAAACCTTATGAAAAAATATCTCCAGGCTTACATACACTTATGTGTGCCATATGTACATTACACATGACTCTTGTGTATCTCCCTTAGTTACTGGTTAGTACAGTAGCCCTGGGATCCACTGAAGAGGACAAACCTTACCAGCTCCTCGGTATTATAGGCTACCATAATTAGAAAAATCCACTTATGAGAAATCCTTCCTCTCAAAAAAATATTCCAAGACCTGAGATGTTCTAAGTTAGAGCTATGTCCATTATTTGCTGGCTGGGGTACCAGATATTTCTCAGTTTGAGGCCCAAGAAGCTGTTCATGCACTCATCAAAATTATCTCCCTAGAGGAATGGATCAGAAGATTAGTTCTGTCTCTGAAGGACTGCAGTGCCCCCAGCCTCAGTTCTGGCATGGCCACAGAGCTGCCGGTGGTTTTCTTTCCTCCTCCTGGGGCAGACAGAGCAGCTGATGTAATATAAAATCTCGGGGAAGGGAGTGTCATTTTGTTCTGTAGTTTTGCAGAGCCCGACCCAAGTCGTTCCAAGTGAATGGAGGAGCTCCCAATGGCATCTTGCTAGCTCTGTCTGTCTGTTTGCCTGTGCTGCCCTGAGAGGTGCTGAAAGGGATGGCTGAGCTTGACTTTGCTTTTAACCTAGATAGGCTTTCTGTTGGCAAGGTCCAAGAATCTGCTTCCTCCTCCTTACTGCAAGGAAGAAATGACTGCTTGAGGCTTTCCAACCCATAGTTCATTTCACCAAAAAAATCCAGGCTTTGCTAACCCTGCCTGAGGGGTCCTCAAGGCTGAGGGAGCACATGGGAGCCTGCATATGAGAGTTCATCAGACAAACCCATTCTCTGTGGGTTCCCCACCAGGTTCCTGTTTGGAAGTAAGGCAACAGCATGCAGAGGAATTCTTAGCTTTGCAAAATCTCTGTGGGAGCAGAAACAGACAAAGTAGGACTCTGATGCATCCAGGTTCATGAACATGCACTTACAACTTCCAACCATTGCTTTTGGGGAAGTACTGAGTAATGCATTCTGTTGTCTCTGGGATCTCAAGGGGGCTTCAACATGATGCTAAAATTCAACATACGCTTTACTGATTTGGGACTTAGGAAAGTAGATAGGGGGGAGAGAAAGGAAAGAATAAGGAGCTGTGTTTTTGTATCTGCGTTTTTCTATCTGTTGACCTTTGATTTCAGTGGAGAACCTGGAAACTCATTTCCCAGGAAATATTCTGACTCTGATTTTCATTTTACGTTTCATTTTTGAACTGGCCATCCTACTAGGGTCTCCTGTACCAAATATAGTTGCAGACCCTTGCTACTGTAACGGATCCCCCAGGTAAGCTAGAAAGCTCAGAGGTTCTTTTAGGCCAGCCCCTTGGCTGGAGCAGGACTACTATGTCTACCTCATTCCTAACAGGTGTTTGCATAACCTCTCCTTAAGCTTTTCTAGCAATGGAGTCTCCCCAATACCCTTTAACAATTATTCCATTGTTTCATTTTCTGATGGCTCAGCCATGAATGCGATTGATAACCTGACACTTGGCTGTGTGGTTGCAGCTTGCCCCAAATATCACTATTCCTTTCTTCTTCTCATGGGATATGCTCAAAGCTGCGTACAAGACAAATTCTGTATTAGCTGCCTCTTATTGCTGCTTATATAGCATAGGTCCTTTGGCAACCATCTGTTGCAAAATCCTTTTGCATTCTTCCTCTGGTCTCCTTAAGGAACCTCTGCAATTCTTCCCCTGTTCAGCTCTTCAACTACTACAATAATGTGACTTCTTTACCAACTTCTCTGCAGCTGCTTCTGTTTCCATGCTTAAATTTTCAGAATTCACCTCTTAATCTTTCAGTCTCTTTCTGAAGAGGAGGAGTTATCTCCAGTTTCTCCTGTATGTTCAATAACAACCTCATTGGAACAACTTCACTAAAGATTAATGTCTTGTTTTCTCTTGTTTGTCCATCATGTATATTGTCCTGCAGATGTATATAGTTTCCATTCCCCAACTACACTTTCTGTTTCATTTTTTATTTTTCTAACTTACCTTATCTCTAAGTTAAAAAAAAGAGGTTATACAATCAAGTGGCCTGGCTCTAAGCTTTCTGTCAAACCATGTTTCAGCTGGTGACAGATCAAATTTAAAGGATGCTGCCCTGAAATTCAGGAATGCCAAATAGGAATCTGATTTTTCAGCTTTTTAAAGCATTCTTCTGTCAATTTCTACAGCACTTTCCATAACATCATTGAGCTCGGATACCCCAGACCTGAAGTAACACACTTATGATCATATTCCTCTGAAAAACATTTCATTTCAGAACAATTGAATTATAGTTTTTTACCCATCATAACAACATTTAATATGTCTCAGTTAGTAAACACAGACATTAGTGCTGAGATTTCATCTCAAAAAGCTATATTCTTCTACTGATACTACTTCTAGATAGCAAAAATAATTGTTCAGAAGCCTATCACTCTTGTTTCATCGAACAAACTTTTGATACTTTTTTTTTTTTTCTTTTTTATCTTCCTTCATACGCATTTATACTAGGAATTATTCTCTTGCTTTCTTCTTCAAACATTCCCTATTTTACCACAATTAACTTTTCTCCAAAGTCTTTGCTGCTGCTGGCACAAAAGTTTGTGCACCGGGATTCACTTTACAAATTATAAAGATTTCGCTAGTATTTAAGCTGATGTGAAGTTCTCACATGTAATTCTCTGGATTAATTTCAGAAAGAGCCCTCCTTTTACTTGTTCTCCAAGACTGCATCATTAACTTAGTTTTAGAAGCATTCAGTCTTTCTCTACTGACTTTTCTAAAAGATGATTTTGCTTCTTCCAAATAGAGTCTGTCTAAACACCAGACACTGCTTAAATTTGTTTTTTTATCTTGCATAGTTTTTCATCCCGCTTCTTCTAAACAAACTCCAATTCATTATTTAGCCTTTCCTTTGAGTGTTTGATCTTGTTCCATTTCTATATGCTTGTAGGAGTTTTAAGACTTACTTATCCACTGCATTAACATTTCTTGTTCCCTCCCCTCAAAACGTATGGCCTGTTTTGGTTGTCTTCCTTAGCCTGCCAAGTTTGTATTTGTTTTTTATATACCAAAAAAAAGTCTTTCTGATAATCCTTTTCTCAGGTTGGGGCCCCTGACTTCTATTATAATTTGATCTCAGAAATTGCACAATATGTCTGGTCTTGCATGTTTGACATCTGTTTCAAATGTGTTAGGATGCGTAAAAAGCTTTCCCTCTTTTTCTGGTTTCCTCTGTCAAATAGATAGCTTTCAGAAATTTCATCCTTTCTTAGGACAGTATATGCTTTACCTCTCCTTAGCACACTTCAGTAATTACTCTGCTCCTGTTACCCTATTCAAGTTATCCATTGCCTTTCTGGACAGCCCCAGCTGCCCTGGGCCATCTGACTTGTTTCCACTTTACTCCATTTCTTCTGCTTTTCAGTTTGAATAGCACAATTTAGCGCTTGGTACTCAAAGAGAGTGCTAAGTCCAGAAGTCTATAAATATGACATAACCCTAATTAAATAACATGTAAACCAACTTACAGATGAATAAACCTATTGTGAGGAAGGGACAGTGTGTGCCATCATCAGTCAAATTAAACCACTATTAGGAGCAATTCTAGTTTGGTTCCCATATGATACGTTATTCAGTTTGAAGCAGTCTATTAGAGCGCCAGGATAATAAATGAAGGCAACAATAGGGACCATACACTAAGTGTTAAATTTCTTTCAGTGTTAATAAATTGCAGTGTCATAAAATTTTAAACAGGACTTTAACAGACATAGTTCATTCTGTAAACTAGACAACCCTTTCAGCATTTTACCTTTAAACCACATAACTAAAATACTACATCAAAGAGAAAAGATACCCTTTGAGAAAGAACTATTATTCATTGTAATGCATAATCAGGGTTATTTTTCTCAAAAAATCATTAAGTACTTGTCACCAAATTTTAAATACTTTAAATGAAGACCTGTAAATAGCTCATATATTTAAATGTCTGTGTTTTCACAGGTTCATTAAATACTAGCTAAATTGAGATAAAAGCATTTAGCTTCCACTTATGAGGAGGGCTAGAAATAGCAATTAAAGAAGAAAATCTTGGGGGGTGGGAGGAAAGTTGTGTTGATAGGGCTGACAGAAACAACACCAAAACCCAGCATGTGTTTCCTGGAAGACTATTTTAGGAAGGTTTCTCCCACGTTTTTGAACCATTTCTAGTGACAAACTTTTCCTTCCGCCAGCCTGCAGCCAGAACTTGGATGGCTAGAAAATAACACAGGTGAGATTGTCAGCTGTATATTTCATTCATGTAAAATTTTGAGTGTGTACCAAGCTGCTGTACACAGCAGGAGCCTCATTTGCAAGAAGTAAATGGACAGTTTTTCTAAAGGAGCTTAGCAAGCAAATAAAATGTCATAGTCTTCACATTACTTGTTCCTTCCCTGCTTGAGACCTGTCTTTTCCTTGCACCTCCTATTTTGTAAGTGTCTGTGTTGAACAAAATCTGGATCACAGCCTGTGAATTGTGTTGAGTCTTTTGTCTTTCTCTTCAAGGTGAATCAAGTTCCATCCAAATTGCTTACTGAAACAATCTAGGCCTGTCTATTAATCTGCTTCAAATACATGGTCTGGAAATAGCTCTGAGGAAAGTGATCTATTAATTGTATTGATCCTTATTCGGCCTTTTATATCACTGGTATTTTCCCCAGATGGGTACTGTTTGCTCTACAGGTTTTGTTAGATCAAAATCCCACATGCCAGCATCACATTTTGGGATGGAGGTTCCAAAGCATTTGCATTTTGTGATTCACATCCATTCCTTGTTCTGACAGAAATGTGTTTGGCTTGAAGTCACTTGCTTTTATTCTATAAAATCCCCATTAAAACAATAATTAAACTCTCTTTGTCTTATACATGGTTTTAAAGTAAATTGTTTCTCCTGCTTGCCTACCTGGGGATCCCTCCAGGGATGGCTCTAATTTCTCAACATGTTAATTCCTCCTAAAATACCTAAAACAATTAAAACATTTTTTTTACCACTAAAAATTTCCAAAAGCCAAGAGTATTTTTTTTTTTACTTTGGGACATATTAAGATTCTGTATATTGTAATGTGAATGAAGGTAAGGCACAATTTTTTTCAGTCCAAGTTAGAGGTGCTATCACTGGTGCGAGGTCTTATTTAGAGTGAGGAATGGCCTGGCAGCCTAGGCTCTGGATTTTAATAGTTATTAAAATCTTCCTTATTCTCCCACCTTCTTCCTCAAACATTGATTATACATTTCACATTTTGTATTCTACTTATCTGATAGCTTTCCTAGTTCTTGCTTGTAGGCAGCAGGGCACTTAAGACTGTCACTTCTTTAGTGTAATGGCAATAAATGTGGGAAAACACGATGACACATGCAGAAAAGGTTACAAACCCTGCTTTCTTGTAAGTCTTCCAAATATCAGTCAGATCAAGGAGCTCAGAGGAGGTGTATCTTCCACTCTAAGTTAGACATATATAATTCACAAGAAAACACATGGGTTTCTTTGCTCTGATTGTTGCATGCAAAATTTTTCTATTTAATAATGGTAATAACCAAGGTAAAATATATTACACAGCATTCTCATTATTCCTGCCAACTTCTTTTTCTTCTTTTTTCCCCCATGGGAAAGGGGTGATTTTCTATTCTATTTTATTTTAAATCACAGCCAAAGTCCAAGTTATATCTTTTTTGAAAACATTTTGACCCTCATGTGCAAGTTTGACACAAGCAATAACAGCATCTGCCAAACAGAAATCTGCTTCTAACCTTTTTTTTTTATTACTCCACAATGCAAAAAGCAATAACCACACTGTAGTTTAATTATACATTAGCACCATAGTGTACATATAGAAATAAAATAATAAAGATGCAACTGATTTTATGTTTTAGCAAATTTACCACCAATTTAAAAAAAACTACTAAATGTTTATTTGTCCAGTCTGTTATTTCCCATATAAGGCTTACACATTAATGCTTTAACAATATGTAAAGAAAACAACTTAGCTTTTTAAAAAAATAATTTGATATAATTATACAACTGGAAATTGCAATTCTTAAAATAAAAATAGGCCTTTGTAGACTTTTTGTGTATGAATATCTTATGTTATTTGAGGCATAGCCTTTCCGTCTGCAGTGCTGCAATAGCCTTTTGTTTGCTGTTCTTACCTCTTGTTGTAGCAGGCTGGCTTTTTGGGACCCTGTTTATTGTTACCAGAAGAGCATATCAGCAATACAGCTGTCTGGAACTAAAAGGAATAAAAAGCCTGAAGGCACTTGTTCTAGTTTGAAAGCTGAAATTCATATATAATTTTAAAACTGTTCTCATGAAGGATGGTGCAAATTTATAACTGAATATTTTCTTTTTCACAAAACCCAAAGATGGTTTTACCCAGCTCTGACAGATACCCAGCAAAACCAACAGTGCCACCCTTTCCTTAACTGTGTCTCAGAAGGGACAGGTTATTTTCTCCTTAGAAACATATCTAACAACTTTCTCTAAAAGCAGTTGTGGTTCAAAATCTCTCATGCTTATTAATAAAGTCCAACCCTAAAAGAAAGTGTATGTGCCATGTTTTTATGCCTACTATCTACCAACATTTAAATACTGCTCTCGACTGTGCCTTGCATTTCCTAAACAGATGCTTCTCCTGTTCTCCTTGGTGACTTTTGATAAAACTTAATTGTCTTTTTTGACAAGAGTTTAACTGTGAAGTTCCCTAGCTGTGTAAACCCCCAGGGAGAACATAGGCATGCACAGTCACCTGGCTTACCCTGGATGTTTTTCACTTTACTGCACATGTGTGGTCTGTGCTCACACATACAATGGACTGGAAACAGCTATGACACATTGGGCTCCTTTCATGGGTCTTTCACACCCAACCTCCATGTACATAGTGGCCATTCACCAAGATCTTACTGGTGGGCTGGGTTGCCACACATCCAAAAGTCTGTCAGCCAATTAAATATAACTTTTCTGGACATAAGTGGAAAAGAGAACAAAACACATTTTATGTCTAAAGGCAGCTAGGTCATTGCATCGAAACACCTGCCCAGGCAGCCTAGGAGTGTTCCCAAGAGACCAGTTTTCAAGGCACCATCTCCTAAATGCAGAAGGGAAAGGAAAGAAAAAATAATAAAAATGAAGAGGTAAATATATAACATGCACTTGAACATCACTGTACAAAGTGCTAAGAAAGAAAGTCAAACGAGGTGCTTGGACGAGCAACGAGGTGAGGTGCAGCTAACAACAATCATAGAATCATAGAGTCATAGAATTGTTAAGGCTGGAAAAGACCTCTGAAATCATCTAGTCCAACCATCAACCCAACAACACCATGCCTACTAAACCATGTCCTGGAGTGCCACATCCACATTTTTTGAACACCTCCAGGGATGGGGACTCCACCACCTCCCTGGGCAGCCTGTTACAATGCCTCACCACTCTTTCAGAAAAGACATTTTTCCTAATATCCAATCTAAACCTCCCTTGGCGCAACTTGAGGCCATTACCCCTCGTCCCATCGCTGGTTGCTTGGGCAAAGAGACCAACACCCTCCTCACCACACCCTCCTTTCAGGAAGTTGTAGAGAGCGATAAGGTCTCCCCTCAGCCTCCTTTTCTCCAAACTAAACAACCCCAGTTCCCTCAGCCGCTCCTCATAAGCCTTGTTCTCCAGGCCCTTCACCAGCTTTGTTGCCCTTCTCCGGACACGCTCCAGCAACTAAATGTCCTTCTTGTAGTGAGGGGCCCAAAACTGAACACAGTATTCGAGGTGCGGCCTCACCAGTGCCGAGTACAGGCACCCGATCACTTCCCTGCTCCTGCTGGTCACACTATTCCTGATACAAGCCAGGATGCTGTTGGCCGCCTTAGCCACCTGGGCACACTGCTGGCTCATGTTCAGTTGGCTGTCAGCCAGAACCCCCAGGTCCTTTTC
>VZTL01043041.1:9072-27484 GCA_013400535.1 Scopus umbretta
AACTCCTGCCTGAATCATTCATTTTCCTACCAGTATCCAAATCTAGCAGAGCACTGCTTTAAACGTCAGAAAGGCAGTGCTCTAGCGAATTATCTCATTTTGTGTTTGCACCTGACAAAGCTGTACTCATTTGTCATTTCAAAATTCTGTTGTTTGAATTATTATTTCATTAATACCTACGCTCTGGCAAAATTTTATTCGAGGTCAGAGGACAGCCAGAACATGTTTTATGTTCAAATAACTACTAATAGAGCAACTACAGCCACCAAACAGAATCTGGCATTTATGTAAAAAGAAAGTAGTTTAGAAATCCGTATTTTTGTACATCCAAAATCTTCTATTCCCAGACTTGCATATATACAAATTACATGCACATACGTGTGTGTGTATACATACACACATGCATGCAAACATATGCATGAGCCGTATTAGGAGTAATTTCATATTAGAAATAATAGGTAAGCAATAAGAGTAATTTCTAACGTTCTTAAATCCAAGAAAAAGCGGTGAAGGAGGGAAGCGATCTGCAGAGTTACAGTGATCCCCTGACACTACTGCACTGCAGCGTGGACAGCATTCTTACAGAAGGTCTTGTAACATCGGGCTACGTGAGAAGGGAAAAGGGAAAAAAAATGGTATCCTGGGGAATATTCAGGTCTTTAGGGGCTACCAAATATCTCAAGAAACAGGGCTGTGTCAATAACTCCACACATCAGCCCTGCTATTTCCTGGAAAACTCTGCAATAATAAAGTATTATGAACAGCAAAGGAGCTCAAAACCCCCGTATTTCCAGATTTAAAAAGTCTAAGTCCTCATCTACAGAAAAAACAAGTAGAAAAAGAGCAGCTTTTTGACCAAAAAAGGTTAAAGCTAATTAAATTCAAAGCTTCAGTTTGAAGAACTTTTTTTTTTCCCCTTCCTTTTATTTAGTTTTGAAAAATAATTCAGATGCCAAATGGCATTCCAATTTTAATCCAGGGAAGATAAGCAGAAATATTAAGGCCCGTAAACAGCAGCTGATACCGAGAGCATCATCTCGGATAAGTGCAGTAAGGCAGCTATGGTCAGTGTACTCTGTCTTCCTAAAATTATTTCTTTAAAACAAATCATGTAGTTTCTAAATCTTCTTTTCAAACTGGAATATAGGGGAAAATTAGAGGAAAAGGGTTTTGTAACTGTGTCCCACATTGTGATGATCAGTCACCTTTTGTCTCTATTAAAATAAGTAACTTCAATTTTCAGACTACTTCATGCATTTTCAAAATGGTAACAATTCAGAAACGAGTTCGAGATGCAAGATGAAAACCACATAAAACCCAAACTCTTCTTTCAGTCCCTGTACAACACGTGCAGTTCAGTTAATCTCTGAGTATACAACACTGCAGACAGAACATAAAAACCTTTTGTTAACATGCAACACAAAACAGACCTGTTAGACTGAAACATAAGATGAATCAAAGCAAAAGTTATGAGAATTATTAAAAGAAAAAGGGATAAAAATACATACACTTGGTATAGGCATGACCTGCATCTGGTCACCCTGGGGAAAAAGAAAAAAAAAAAATCACTTAAGGGTAATGGCTTTTAAAGGGTAGAACAAAGGTCTGAAGCAGTAAATGTAGCACTCAAACATTTTTAAACCAAAAGTTCAAAGTATTCAAGAAACCAGGGTAAAAAAAAAAAACAAAAAAAAAAAGGATCTTGCATTTTAGTCACTGAAATGATTGGTTAGTATATCGGCATTTATGATTTTTAGGGGACTGGACTGGTAAAACCCATGCTATGATTAATAAGAGGTGATAAGGAAGTACCTGTATTTACTGTAACTTTTTCAGCTTTAAGATCTGCTAATGGGTATATTTGTCTATTTTCACTGCAGCAACAGAGGCTCAGCCAGACCTTAGTGGCAGGGCAGAGGCAGCCCACCCCTTGAAGTTCATGTCAAGTGAGACAACTGCCTCAGAAAAAACAGCATTTTCACTTAGGCAACAGCAAAATGCCCAAGGTGGACATGATGACAATAAACCAATCCAAGGAATCCCACTTTCTTCACCCAGATAAAGGCAACAGTATCAGTGCTCTTCCCATGGTCTCACTTTTGTATTGTACTTGGGAGAAGGCAAGACAAGTCTTTGGCCAACTTGACCTTTTCTTCTCATCCTGAGACCCCACATACAGAACCAAAGACACTTCTCTTTACAGCTTCTAAATGGAGACAGGCTGGCCACAGGGTTGCCAACTCAATGTGTAAGACATTTTGTGAAGTAGGAACTATATTTTCTAATCTGTCAAAAACAAGTTTTCTGGTGGGCACTGCACAAAAAAAAAGGTAAAAAGGAAGCTGACCCTTCTTGCACAGATGTTGCTTAGGCAGATTATTTTATTCTTTAATTACTTGGACAGCACAGGCTCTGACTACCAGCAGATTAACTATTGAAAGAACTGTTTTCAACATTAGAACATCCTCTTCCAGCTGAAAAAGTCTTGTGTTCACTTGTTTTGGAGTCTAACATGGTGTTGACACATCACTGACAAACAAAAGTAATTCAATATTATTTCTGAAGTCCTCTTTTTATTGCTACAACAGCAGAAATTATACTGAAGTCTGACCAAAATCCAGAGAAGCTGATGAAGCAGCTAGAGAGCAGTAACTACCATGAACTATCAAGAAGTTTGCTTTAGTAAAAAGTATCTGATTTCTATAAAAACAAGCACACACAAAAACTGGTAAGAATCCAAATTTTCCTCAAGATAATGGCAAAAAGAAAAGAAAAAAATATGTAATTCAGCACGTTAATGTCCTGTTAGGGAACATCATCTGAAGTTCGTGGGCCATTTGAGAAAGGAGTGAATCTGAGTAGGTGCCAGCCAGATTAGTTGGCCTGTGATCAAACTGTTATCAAGGATATGGTTATGCAGGCAGAGCACAGATTGCAAATCAGTCTTGTGTTTTGGTTTTGGTTTTTTTTGTTGGTTGGTTGGGTTTTTTTTAAAGGCATTTTTTGCATTCACTGGTAGAGAGAAGAAAACACAACTGGGGCTCGTCTTCTCTCAACAGACAAAAACACTGTATGAGAGGTAGAGGCACATCTACAGTTATGGTATAAGATTCTCTTACTCCTTGGCACAATTATAGTTGTGTATCACATCAGGTTTTCCACAGACTTCAAATGGCACTCACCATGGTGTAACTTGCCTTCTATTTTGGCAATCTCTTCAAGCAAGAGCTGCGCTCCATGGTATTACTGTTAAGACTGACTTTCATGGGAATCCAGAACTTAAGCTGCGAAAGGACTTGCATTACCGTTCGCTTTATTTTTCTTGCAGAATTTCTTAAATCAAAACACAAGGAAAACAAGCACATTTCCTAAGAGGAACCCTAAAAGTACCTATGCAAAAATCAAAATGGTAATGATGACAACTGGAAAAACAAGCAGAAAAGATAAATGCAAGAGTCTGCTGGTAAAGTGTAAGTGTTCATGAACAGGCGAATGCTTTTTAAAAACAAGCCTGCTATGGGAAACTTTTTAGAAGTGTCCTGCCTCATTTCCTGATGCCTTGGAACAGGAAGGGAAGTAGGTCATAATGCTATCGTTTGAAATAGATGACAGATGACTGCATTTGTTGAAGTCTTTCCATGAGCTCCTGATGCTGGTACTGGGACAAAGGAGTTCCTAGAATGCCAAAATTTCCCCACTGTATCACTAACATAACTCAAGAATTGATTTGTCCAGCCACCGAAATCAGGTTTTTTTCATGGCATGATATAAACAGATGAAACAATAAATCCTACCTTTTCCCTTAGCTATGCAATTTTAGGTCTAAGACACACAACGTTTTCATTCATTGATGCTATCCGTCTACAGTCACGCAGGGGATCAATGAGCACCAAGTGACAGACCACACTATTTTGCTTTTTTGAGAACACCCTGTATTCAAAGATAAGGAGCTGATTCATTTTAAATAACCCCTTAAAAGAAGCAGCTGATCAAAAGAACAAATTTATCGTATTTGTTTCTTTAACACAAGGCTTATACTAGACCATGATAGGTTCTTTAAAATAGAACCTATTTGACTCTTTCATTGACTTGGACTATCAAGCTTTGTCTCTTAATATAGAAGACTTTTGGGGGTGGCAAAGAAGGTCAGAATGAGTAGGCAGAGATAGAGGAACCAAACATAGCTATGCAGAGGGTTTTGTCTGGTGGGTTTTTTTTTTTTTCCTAAATAGACCTACTGTCCTGCATGCTGATGGCGACCAACAGAACCAAACCCTAGGAATTTTCTTGCTCTGATCAGCAAAGGTTAAGCAGGAGGAAGAGTACTGTTATTTACATTAATCTTGTTTATCTTCCTCCACACTGGGGAATAAGACTGGTTTCCACATCTGTTCAGAAAGCAGGCTGTTAATAGACTCCCCAGCAAAGAGTCCATGCCCATGCGGCTCCTCTAGTCTCTTGCACAAAGGAGATACTACTTTTGACCTCAAGAACATGCTCCCTACAAACCGTTTTTCTTACCCTGGTGGACCACATTCACGTTGGATAGAGAAGATCCCTTCCCCTGCACTTTCAAGTGTGTTATAAATAGAGCTCCCTGAAGCAGACAAGACTCCTGGAGACATGACAATACGTCATCAAAACAGCTTTCCAGCATCACCTTGGAGATGACTGCACTGTGCAGGAAAAAGCAGTGGGGAGAAGGAGACCTTATTTTTATAGTGGTTAGGATGGGTGAAGTGGAAATTCAAGGACTTGACCTTTCTGGCTTCATCCCTGTTACAGGGAAAGCAGCGAGGGCAGCTGCTTCCCCCAGAATAAACCTTCTAATTCTGTCTTCTTCCCTGTTGAGTGTGGATCAAGACCTTCCCCTCTAATCCAGCAAGTATTAAAAAACCCTTTCCTCATTCATGTTTCATCTTGATGAACACAAGCCATCTGCCCGATTTGGATCTAACTGTGAAACAAAAGCAGAGATGACTCTAGTGGAAGTGGGTTGTAAGTGAAATGGCAAGGTGCCAATCGACTTGTCAGAGCTCCCCCACCCACCACAACTGAAAGCAAAGGGAAGAGACAGAGCCAATTTGCATCTAGCTTTTCTCACCTTTCTCTATCTAGATCCTTCCTTCAAGCCTGCAGATGAAATCTGTATCTGCAAACATTTCAAAACTCAGGTAACAAACTTACCCAGAAAAAAAACAACCCAACCCAAAAAACCCTACACCGAGAAGCATGCCCAGAAAATACACCAACTGAATCAAGTTGCTCACTGAAGAACAGAAATTGAGATTTGAACTTATTCAGAGGAAAACAAAAACTACTTCCCCTTCCCAACACTCTGGGCCCTAAAAAAACTGGCTGGAAGGTCTTGGTGAGCTGCCTGCTGCTGAGGAGGCAGGAAAAAATTAGCAAGGATTTCGTGAGGCTGAACATTGTGTGCTCCCAATGACACATCTGGCTCAGCATCCAAGCTGTAGACAGGCTGATATACCCACTGTAATAGATACTGTGTCTTAAAATGCATCTTTGTGCTGCACTGAAAAGCTGTCACATTAAGAAAAACAAATACACAGTAGTTTCAGTAAATACAAGTTATTATTGAAAAATGTTGTATTGAAACTTCAGAGACAGAATGGATCATTCATTACCAGTATTAAGAGTCACACTTGGACAAGCAGCTGCTCTGTGAGTAGAAGTTTTAAAAGTGAACTCAACACTTTAAAGAAGTTTTTGGGCTTTTTCCCCTAATGGAATAGAAAGTCAGTGCTAAAAAACCCTGTTTATTCAAAACCATGTTCAGTTTGGTGTTTCTGCCAATCCTATGAAGAAGTGACGTGACACTTGACTTGCCAAGCATAATCAAGTCCCATCATTTAGTAAAATACTAAATGAAGCACTGATTTCATCTGAAGCACTGATTTTTTTTCTTATACAGCAAAATAATAATAATAATATTAAATTTCACAACACAATTACTCTGAACAAGATTTTAGAACTGTGTTTTCAATTACATTATAAAATACGCTTCTCTGCTTTCCCTCCTTTATAAAAGGTTAGCACTGAAAGACTCAAGACTCCTAATTAGAAGGAAGTTAGCTTGTCACATCAACTTCAAGAATATGCCAGAAGCAACACAGAACAAACACTGAATTCCTGTGAAACCAGCAGAAGCTTTCTCCGTTCCTTTCCCTCCTCTGAAGTCTTTATCACCGGTTTTCATGTAAAAACTCTAGTGAACAGCAAAGACAGAAGGAAAGTACGTCCAAGCCACTTTATACTAGTTTCTAATAGAAACTGTTTATCATCATTGTGCAATTTTCTTTTTCCATTTTTGAAGGAAAGGGTCACAACGCATTAACTGACTGGGCCATGGCCAGAGGTCACCTGTGATGTGATAAATAATTAATACAACATACAAAAGAGAGAGCAGATATAAAAGTAAGTGACCATTTGAACAGCAATTCGACAGAATTTAAACTATTCTTAACCTGGCAGGCTGATTGATGCAACAAGAGCTTTAATCAAACAGCAGAGGTGTTTAAGCAGTGTGTCATCAGGCTTTCTTTTCTTTCCTAAAAAAAGGTAATCTTGTCATTCCTGGACATTTAATTTCACCAATTTAGAAACTAAGGCCCACTGCTGCATGTACTTCCCCCTAACTTACTTACCACACCTGAATCTAGACAAGATGCTCAGTGTAACTCAAATCCAACCAGCCCGCACAGTTCTAAAACACAGCTCTCCTGGTAAAAAGCACTAGCCTGACAGTCTAACAATATCCGAATATATCCAAGTTTTCAATGCTGTTTTTCTTTCTTTAAAAGAATTGCCTACTTATACTAACCATGTTAGCACTGAAAACAAAACCAGCAAATAAACACACATACAAATCTTACTAGTCTTCAATACTGCATTTAAAATAGAGATGCTACAGACTTATTTGCACTCACTTAAACTATCCAAAAGCTTAGCCATACTTGGTTTCTTCTACAAAGATCTGTATGCATCTCGGTGCATTTCATTCCGTTTGAAGAAAATGCACTCTTTAGTAATTCTTTTTAACATACTCCTTGAACTCTTTTACTCAATTAAGCTGTAGTCTGGTAACGCTATGAATTCTGTGAATTGTGCCTTGGGCTCATGTACAAGGTACAGCACAACTTCCAAACTGTTCACTAAGGCAGCACAGAGTGAGGATGGAAACTCGTGTGAACATACATGCAATCACTCGCTCAAAGAGTAAGATATGTTTAGAAAGTAATTAATAATAATTTTACAAAACGTAATCTGAAAACTACTGATTCCAAGTCGTTTCAACTCAATTTTTCTACTGAAAGAACAACCTTTCTTTTCCTTTATGTTTTTCTTTCTAATAAACTCTCATTTCCTCTCATTCATAACTTTCCTGGTAGCCTCACCTCTGTCTCCTTTCCACTCCCTAGCATAGCGGAAAGGGAAATTTTACTAGTTTCCCATTCCTTTTGCTTTTCAGGCCAGCATGTGCATACATGCTACACACTACTCAACTTTCCCTTCAGCACATCCAGGCTAGATTTCCCTCATTTCAGTCAAAGTGTACCTTGGCTAGCAAAAGAAGTCTAAAAATACACATACAATTCCTCCTTTTGGCAGAGGAATTTTCAGTGTACTTTACCTCTGCGTGAGCCGTTACAGCATAAACTGCTGCAGTTCAGACTTTACCTCCACATGTATTCTTAGCCTCCATGACTTTAATCTGCTTTCCTTTCCTCTCCTGCACCAAACAGTTCCTCTGCTCTTTCTCCTGAGCTTTTCAGAATTCAATTATAACCAGCAAAATTTAAAAAAAAAAAAAAGTGTACAGGAAAAGGTAGCTAAGAAATCAGCTGTATCAAATATGAAAAATTAGTGTGAAGAGCAGAAGGGTGAAAAGACAGAGACATCTCCATTTCTGCTGTTACTCTCCATCATGGGGAATTGCTTATACTTGCAATCTCTTCAAGTCCTGGGAAAGTGAAAGGGGAATGGTGTGTCGATTAAAGGGTATAGCACTAGTGGAGTTTTGAGAGTGCTGAAAAGCAACATGGTATGGAAAAGATGGTATTCCTATGTCTGCCATATTGAACTGAAATTCTTCACTTCGTGACACAAATGCTCTCAGTGTTGTCAGATTTAAAAAGAACACAGAAAATCATTTGTGTTATTTTATGAATATGGCAAAGCAATATAATTACTAAAACTCAATGAAAGTAACATGCTGCTCTTACATACAATGCTTTGAAGTGCTAAAAGTTTAAATTAATTTGACTTATTAGATAAACAAAACTTAATAATCTGGAAAAATGGCCAAAAGCCAATACTTCTGGATTCAGCGTGTATTAAACATAGGTAAAGTGGTTAGAAAAAAGGTCCAAAAAATTATGGTTCTCCCCCTTTTTGAACTGTTTTTATGTCACTGAAAACCATTTCAAGTGACATTCAAAGAGGATCCACCACACTCCTGTGGACACATTTTAACCTTCCTATAGATGGGAAAGAACCAAAGCTAGAGACAACCCAGCATCTGAAGTTTTATGAGAAGTCCACATTTTTTGAGGGACTTATTCAGGTTTTACATGTTGTTTGCTTATAAAATATATAGTGCTGACACCCTTCACGGAAAAGTTAGTTTTAAATTGCAGCTGAATAGATAGTATTAGCAATTTACCATCACAGCAATAATTTTTTCTGTAACTCATAACACGTTCCCCATGAGTGAAACCTATTAAGACAAACCTTCAGAGGCACAGAGTTAAACCTTGGTTACAAAAGACTCATATGACAGCAAAGTAAGTCAAAAAGGCTGACCTTCTGAAGTCCTCCATTCTCCTCCACCAAAGGAGGAAGAGCACTGGTGCTATTGGTAGATGGTGGTTCGACATTGTAGTCACGAAAGCAGCAGAATAAGGTGCTAAAGATACTTCGACTCCTCTGCTTCTTCAAGCTGATATTACATTGGGACACTAGGAAAAAAAAAAACAACACACCAGCAGAAAAATAAATTAACGTAGCACAGACCTAGTTTTCCAGTCCACAATGACTGAATTTTAAGATGCATGGTTATGACCTCAGAAGTCCTTCTCAAATCTCTGTGAGGTTATCTTAAGACTTTCCATCATATTGAGCCCCCCTTCCTTCCGTTTCAACACATTTTCTTCTTGTTGAACGCACACGGTGATATTAGCCTGTTACCAACCAACCTGGATCTGCGCAATCACAGGTCTTGCCATACTAAGACACTACATTGAGAGTTTTCCTAGAAACATCCAAAGCAGATACTGTAAATTACATTAAATAACTTGCTGCTAAAATATGTCTCTGGATCGAGGAAGCAAACGGGACAGACCTAAAACAGAAGAGACACAATAAACGCCTACTGATGCCCAAGCATATTTTCTAGCCAAATACACGATCGTGTGTGGAATGTTTAAACTCCTGCAAGGGTCAGAAAAAAAGATCCGAGGTGTTTCTGAGTTTCCTCTGTTACTGTTTGACACCGCTGCTGGAGGACAAAAGACACAACACAGAGGCAGCACTGTGAGCTGCAAAACTGGCTGCAGGAACAGGTCTGGAGAGGGTGTTACTAAATAAACAGGAGTGCCAGCCTTCCTTTTCAACTTGCTTATAGGTCTACCAGGATTAAAAAAAAAAAAAAGCCAAACTGGTAAAAAATTACCTATAGCTCGATGAAAGCAAGTGCAGCACTTTTAAAGTCTAAAAACTGTAGATAAAAGAAACGGTTAGGAGAAAAGAAATGCCCATAAGACATCTAGTGATTTCCCTAAGATTCAAACTCCCGAAAATTAGATCTTGAACACACACAAAAAGATAAAATAAAATATAAAATAAAATAAAATGAGTTGGAAAAAAAAAAAAGTCTTAACAGATTTTAAGTAATACTCGATTTGATCACCAAATATTTTACTGATCTATTGTTAGCTAGAAGTATTTGTTTCCGACGTTGGCGTGCAATCCTGGCAGCTTTAGCACTCTTCCCAGGCAGGTGCACCCTTTCCCTCTTGTGCCTTTCCCAAGGCTCTACTCTCTGATGTTTACCTACGCCACTGCAACGCCCGACACCGCGTCCTATCGACAGCTGCCGTGTTAACAGCACGCGGTACGACAACGAGAGACAACCACGTCGCGTGCATCTTGTGAATAACTGCTTTACCGCGAGCATTACCGCGAGCACCGCGCAAAAACCGAACACGACGCGCCCCGTGCCAGCGCCGGGCGCTCCCGCCTACCTCAGCCAGGACCAGCGCTCCCTCTCCATTAAGCAGGAGGATATCTTAGACCGCAGAGATTAACGGCTTCCTTTTCAGAGTCAACAAATGATTTCATTTAAAAGACACGCAAACAAGCCCGCACAAGTTGGTTTTTTTGTTCTTTTTTTTTTTTTTTTTTTTTTTTTTCCACAGCTATGCAGCAGCGCATCTTAAAGTAGTAAACTTTAAAAGGTGGATTACACCGAGGAAAAAAAAGGATGCTACGGAAGTTGTAGCGCCAAGCAGATTAGTAGCAATCCACGCACTACGTAGTTTATTTACATTCTGCATTAGAAGGAACAAAACAGTCCCCCAACCCAGAGTTAGAGGGTAAAAAGTGAAGTCCCATTACGCACAACAATATGTAACTCCCCATCTTTCCTCCTCTCTCAAATTATTAGGGAACTGCCACATACATCTACCTTTCTCCTCACATTACAAATATATCAAGCGCAATCAAGGCAACTGGCAACATAAATACAAATAATGCAGTTACTAACAGAAACAGAAAATTTCAGCAGGAGAAGAGTGTTGTATGAAATGGAACAAATCTCCCGTGGAAGAACTAAGGGATACCATCGCGCTTTGAAGTCAGAAGGTGTGCAGGTACACAGGTGGGCTTTGACAAGAAAGCCTCATGGTGCAGATTTTGAGTGAACTTTCAAGTACTCTCTGAAAGTAGAAACAAAATCTGATTTTGAAGAGTCATCATAAGCTCAACATCAATATTTTCTCCTCTCAAAGCACCTGCAAGGTGTCTAACAGGTCCAACAGTAATATTCTGTTCCCCATATAGTATACATTTCCATATTTGCTAAAATATTTTTCTGCCTTAAGGGAGTGAGCAATGCTCAGGTTCAGTTATTAATTGCTACTAAGAGGAAAGTGTACTGGTATCAAAAACCAAATGGGTTTTATAAACTTCCACCATTTAAGAAGTGCTCAGGTAACAGAATAAAGTCAGAATTGTGCAGAGATTTGTGTGTGTGTGTGTTTTTCAGGAAGTGTCTCATTACTTTAAAGACACTTGTAAACTGAAACCAGTCTAATCACCGCGTTTCGATACTCCAGTTAAACAGAAAACATATGCAAAACTCCAGCCATTGGTGGTATATGTTACAGTAAAAGGCTCATTCTCAAAATGTCACATTCCGTTTGCAACACATTTGCAGAAAGATGCGTTTGGAAGTCCCCAAAGGATGCCTATGCAGCCATGAAGGACTTTTTCAAAACAGCACTCAAGAAGATTTGTATTGCACAAGCAAGATTGCTGCGGCAACATCCACGCAAAGGAGAACTCCTTTCTGACCCTAAACACTGGAACATGCTGAAATTCAAATGGGAATCACAATTCTATGTGTCCTGTTCCCTATAGCTAGTGCCACAGAAACCTTCCTAATAATTTGTATTTTAATTTCAGCCTCTACTTAAAGTATGACAGCAAATAATCAAATTTGAATGCTTAAAATAGAAATGCTCTTACACAGCATTTATCATAAGCTTTTGGTTTTTTCCTGGAACTTCGTAAGGTACAAGAACATAACATTAAATTTCATTCTGCAAACCATTTTAAAGCACAGAACAGTCCTCCCAAAGCCAAGACTGCATTTTATAATAAAGTCCAGTTTATATTCTAGGCTGGGATTGAGGTAGGTCTTCAACGTAGGATCCATTTGTATAAAGTTAATAAAAAGTGAGAGTGTTAAACAAAAAACCTAATTACCAAATGTTTGCATAAGAAATGTTGCAGAGTACTTCTGAGCTTAGTCTTTGGGAGGTTATTGAATGTAAAGAGCATGCAAGGCAAAAATTTACCTAAACCACATCATGTTCATCCCCAAACCTCATAACGCTTAAAGATCAGACCATGGATGGTCCAGACATGCAAAGAGCCGTATTAACAGATTACAGGATGAAGTCCCAAATCTTCAAAAGAAATTCTGCCCAGTAACAACTCCAGCATTTAACAGAGAGGCGTGAAAGCAGGGATGCCGCGTGGGCTCCGATGGGTACAGCGTTATAGAGACGTGCGTGGCCAAGAGAGGCCTGAACTCATCCCTAGCGTTCCTCCGGTCTGCTTCTATCTTGCTGCTCTGAGCTGCTGTTTGCAGCCAGTCTTTCAATCAGGTATGAATGACAGCAGCGTTTTTAAATTCAGAAATTCATAGCAGCCTCAGCTGCGCAGCAGACCAACAGGAACAGCATAGGAACTTGCTTTGCTATCTTTTCGACACAGAGGACTGAAAGAGGCAGTAAGCTGAGTAAATAGTCTAAATAAACATTCAAAAAATCTCAGGCAAAAGCTACTGATTTGTCCAGATCATTTAAGAATTCTTGTTTTCCTTGATCAAATTATACATCTAAAATGGCCACTCACGTTCGCTTAGTGAACTATTTGTTCTAGGAAAAATATTCCTACATGTTGCTTTTAATCTTGGCAATTTTCCCATTCATAATACAGTGGTATTTCAAACAGGTCTTTCCACTAATTTAGGTATTATTTTAAAGATATCTGGGTTTGTTTGGGTTTTTTTTAATAATATGTTATAGAGGTCCTACTGTGCCTTAATAAATTATAATTTTGGATGCAGTATTAACACACAGGTATTGTCTACGTAGAAAAGATCTGCACCGTATCAAGATCAGCAACTATGACAGTGTTGTGCATCACAGAAAATAGTTTCTCCTTCCTTAGTTACACTGGACCAAATGCAGAAGGTGTTCTGTTTGCTAGATTTGCTTTCCTTGAAGTGCTGACAGTACACACAGGTAACAACCGTAACTCTGAAAATGTAAAGAAGCATTAATGTTGAATCACTACCATAAATTTAAATATTCTAGATGCCAGCAAATTTTAAAGAGAAAAAAACTGCAGATGACAAAACCTGGCATTCCTTAAAAGTCTATAGTTAAAGACCAGACAGTAACGATATTGGAGTGGGTCTTCATCTTGGGGACACCAGGATGTCCCTTCTCCATCTACACTCCGCATCTGAGCAGCATCCAGCATATGGAATTTACAGGACTTTTTCTTTCCCCCCCCACCCCCACCGTCCCCCTCTATCTTTTGGAACTTGCAACCTTGATTTCTGGAACTGATCTCCTACAGCAGCCACAGAAGTACTATACTCACTACCCCATCACCACTCAACGCGGAAGACAACTTGCAGTGACTTTTTACAATCTTAAACACTGCAATACCAAACACTTAGACACCAAAAAAGCGCAGGCAAAATAACTTCACAATATGAAAGCATTGTTATCCGTGAAAGCAGAGAAGACCGTAACCAGCAGATATCTGCAGAAGAGTTGAAAGGAACGACGCAAGAGTGCAGTGATGCTTTCCCGTAACACCATCCCGGGCGCATCGTAACTGCAGTTTAAGGAACTTCCTTACCTAAAGACATCAACTGCGTAAGTAACAGTCCTCAACCAATTCCTCTTCCATGAATTTGTCCCATCATGTTTTGAATCTACTGCAACTTTTAGCGCCAGAAGTATCCGGGGGTAAGAAGGTCCACAGCTCAGACAACAGTTTAGCTATTTGGTAACTGACCCTCCTTGTTTCGTACCTTTGCACCTTCTCTAATTCACATTTTTCAGCAGGAGGAGGGGGACTAGAACCACACACAGCATCCAGGATGAAAGGAGAGCGCACCATAAATTAGCATTGGGCTAATGTGATTTTTCAGAAGATCTTGTTATAACACCAAGATCTCTTCATTAGTAGATATTTCAGGCATCACTGCAAATACAAGCTAAGAAACTCTTATCTCTTCCCATGCAGAAAATTTCATGTGTATCTACACTTCATTTCATCTGTTTTAGAGGCCAGCCATTCAAAATCACGCTGCCTTCCTACAACTCTTCACAGTTAAGTTTTAAATCTATATACAGATACACATGTGATGGTTGGACTAGATGACCTCAGAGGTCTTTTCCAACCTTAACAATTCTATATATGCACACACATTCACAGTCAGGCACAAACAAATACACATCCCTTTCCCCTACAGTTTTTTTCGCCTCATTTCCTTATTCCCTTTTCCATATAGCTTAAGACTACGCTGAAGAGCAGACTGCACAGATCCCTGGTGCAACTTCTTCCCCAGGGATCTCATGGAGGTCTGCAAGAGCCTTCAGCGAAGCACTTTGTCGAATTAGCCGAATTTCTGAAAGATTATTTGCAGACAGGGTCAGAAACAGGGGCATAGCTCTCCCTGCCAGAAGGGAAGCCCCTCTGGTCCAGATTTCCCCCAATTTGAAAGTGCAAAGTCTCACCTATAATTTCCAGATGCTCTCCTGCACTATTTCTAATGACAAACCTCACTGCCCATAACCTGTGTGCTACTCGCTGCTTGTGAGTAAATTAATTCTGGAATTGCCTGCAAGCTTCTGGAAGTCAAAGATGGTCCACAGAACTGTGCTTATCAAGGTCTTCTGGCAAGTCCTAACAAAGCCACAGCATTGCAAAGCCTTGGGAGAGGTTCAAGGAAAGATAAAGGCAATTTTTAAAATAAACTACTGCAATCACATAAGCCTAAATAGAAGATAACATACTCGGTGGTTACACAAAGAGAACAGGAAGAAAAAAAAACCACCACCAAACCCCAAACATTACAGGCAAATGTTATAACAGAAATTAATACAAGAGCATGCTAATAGAAGCAGTCTACAGCACCTTCTCAAACCTCCTTTCACTCAAACCATCCTATGGAGGCAGAAGCCCTGCGATGCTGTTCTCCCACCAAGGCAGTCCCAACAGCAGCACAAGTTACACAGAAAAGAGCGAGCTTTTCCCTCATGCACTGTATTCTAAAAAAGTTTCGTTCGGGACTTCTTACATCAAGTTTTGCTGTAGTTGTGTGAAGTCACTGAAGCAGATTGTTGCGCAGCCATCGCACAAGAAACCCCTTATTGCTCCAGGAGGCCACCATGGGATGACTGGAGGGCTCCTAATCCAGCCCATCCCTCTGCAACGCGTGAGCGAGCTAATTACTGCTGAATTTTTCCTAATTAAATGAATGCAATAGCCAGTCCTCCCAAATAATATAAACTGGGTAATGAAGAGACTTTCCGTGCGCTTACAGATGAACTGGCTAAATGCAATAAAATGAACATCTGTGTACCGTGAGCTCTCCGCTAACAAGTCTGTTTACAATAGAAAATGGAAAGATGCAAGTCAGAATAAAGTGATATTAAACAAAGCCTTTCTTCCAAAGGAAGCAGTTTTGAAGTTTATACATGATTAGAGATGTATAATTTCTCAACCTTTCTAAAAGACCACATTTGATCTTATTAGAAAAATACCATTTTATATCCTACATGACTCAAGCTAGAAACATTTAAGTAGCAGAAAACTGGTAACTTTGCTTATTACAGCTCCTATTTTTGCGAGGTATTGGCCAGGACAGAAATTATTTTAGAATACTTGATGCCAAATCTGCACGTGATGCCCAGGTTACTTTGATTTTAAATGCCATTTGCAGTTTATCATTGAAAGGTTTAATCTCCCACGTGAGCTTTGCAGAAAACAAAGCAGTAACAGCACTGTCACACACCTGAAACGACCACCCACAACTGGTTTAACCTTCAAACATGCAAAACCCAACCAAATTGCTCTGTTTGTATTCGGCATGACATACCCCAGAATTACCTTCATTTCAGCTGAAGCTGGCAACCTCTCTCCCCCTCAAAACATAATTAAATAAAACTTAAGGTCTTGGTTTTTCCATTAAAATTATTGCTTTGAAGGGAGGGATCCCAGACTAGTTTAGTGAAAGAAAAATCTTTCCAAAACATTTACCTACACCCCCACCAAACCCTTTCCCATACATTGCATTAGTAGCCTGCTCTGGATAGAGCTGATTGCATGGCTAGGGGCCAAGAAATAAAAGCTTAAACACTTAACACAGGTGGGGACATGGGGGAAAAATAACCAAGTAGCTTATTTTTAACTTTTGAGATAATCTCTTCTTTACCTTGCTTTTATCTATTTAAAGTAGGTCATTGCACTTGGATCTGAAGAAAAGAAGTCAGTAAGATTTACAAACTTTTAGGAATTTTAAGAAAAATTGAACATTACTCTTATTAACCCATTCCATCATGTTTTGGAAAACAAGCTCAGAGGTTGCACCTGTACGCTAAGATCAAACGGTTATGCAAGCACAGCTTATCTCATTCAAAGAGAAGTTACCTAGTGGATATCAGAACACTACAGTTTGCTTTCCATACCTGTGAAAGTTCTATAAAGGTACATTTTCATGTAGTACCTGGGACAAAGGGGAAAAAAAAAAAAAAAAACAAAAAAAAAACAAAAACCAAACCACCATCAGGACAAATATTAATTCGGGGACAGGTAACACTGTACAAAGAAAGAAGACCTCTACCTAACCAAACAAAACTTTGGAAACATTTTTTGATGTGGCAGCTTAAAGCAAAAAACTTCTTTTGCCCTATGTAAATTATGTAGGCTCAAATCTGGGTGGGTTAAATACCTGCTGTTGGTTACTGGATATTCGTTTCCTAAGGATCAAAAGTAGGGAAATTCTGAAGTCACTTTTTAAATACACGACTGAGAACTCAGCACTCCTCTCTCGGCACAAGGCTGTGATGCACAGGAGATATAGCTAGTAAATGTTAAAAGCAGCAACTGTACACAGAAGCCTCTTATCTGACAAGGAGGGATAAGAAACCGTGAAAAGGCCCAAACCAGCAGAAAAACCCAATGGATCCCAAGGCAAATTCCAGAACCATAAAGCAGTTGGTACACTTCAGTCTGCACACTGAAGTTTTGTTGGACATACATATATATGATGGCATAACTTTCATATCACGTATGTCAGCTTCTCATATAAGCCGTGATTTAAACACCTGTGCTGTCTTGCACTGTTGCAGTATTTAAAAAGTTAGGAGGGTTGCTACTAGGAAATACTATGTTAAGAGAAATGCATCTGGCAGAGCCCAGAGCCTCGCATTTATTCAGCTCGAAGACTGAAGGCAGATCCACTGCTTCAGGGGCACCCACATTTCATAATGAAGCTGCAAAGTTAGAAACTATTTTAACAACCCAATGAACCCACTGAACTGTGTTCTGAGTGAAATACCTTCAAGTTCAAACTGAACAGCTCAGATTTTGGCCACCTCCTTTCCTGCTCCAGCGCTTGACAAGGTAACAGGGCTACACTAAGACTACTTCCAATTTCGAGAAGCAGCACACGTAGATGTTTATCTCCAAAGGACTGAAAAGTTGGTCTCCTTGTGGTCCAGGAAGGAACTAATTAACACTTAGCACTTTCATTTTTGTGCCTGTATTGGTTGCTGCTGGAACAGCCAGGGACAGAAGGTGGATGAGAATACAAAAGAGAAGTTCGGACGTGTCCACCTCCAGCAGCAGTCCCGTAACTCCTCCAGCAAGATAAGCCAGGCAGCTGCTGTACCTTTGCCTTCTAGGTCAACAGCTGGATGGTGTTTAAACAGGAACCGAATGTGCCCATCCAGCCCTCTCTGGATCCTCCAACGAGCTAGAGAAGAACCTGAGCTGTGCTCGGTACCTCTCCTGCGCTGGCATCCATCTGCCTGGTCAACACAGCGTCCTGCGAGAGAGCATCAAGGACCAAGGGCCCGTAACGGGGTGTCCTGGTCTTCAAGGCTGACCTGTGCACGCTCGCTTCCTTTCCGCAGAGGACTAAGTAGCTGCTGAACACGCTATAATGGTGCTACGAGGACATACACCATTTTTTAAATTCGTATAGGCATATACACATGCATATATGCACATACATGCAGTTCACAGTCAAGGCTTTTCCTAGTACTTGCTTTTTTTTGTTGGTTTGTTTTTTTTTTGTTTGGTTGGGGTTTTTTTGTTTCGTTTTTTTTGGTTTTGTTTTAAGAAAAGCCACAGCACTTCATAGGTACCAGAGGAGCCTATGGATATAAATTCTCAAAACATTTATTTGCTTAAAAAAATGAATAAAATATGAAATGAAATAAATAACTAGCCACACTCCACAAAGTCACTCTTCCATCAGCTGGTAGTCTGAAACGGTATATAAAGCTGCCACATGTACAAAGGACCAGAACCGCTTGCAAAAAAAAAAAAAAAAAAAAAAAAAAAAAAAAAAAAT
>VZTL01043041.1:33325-56876 GCA_013400535.1 Scopus umbretta
AAAAAAAAAAAGCTGTTTTCCTTCATCACTGATGCAGTGGCAAGGGTGAGCAATTTATCATGACACGGTACTATGCCCACCGCTTTGCACCCTTTTCTTTCTTGGGATGAAAGAGCCAGACTTTTACCATATTAAACAGATCTTACCGTCCTGCTGTTCTTGGTGCTAAAGCAAGCCGGGTCTTGCAGAGCACTTACTCTTCATCTCTTAGGGAGGAAGGATCCTTGTCTTATCACCAGCACTTCTAATAGCGGAGGTCCCAATTAGGCTCAAGGGAGAGGAGCAGCTGATGAGCTCATGCAGGAGCCCAAACCAGACGACCGATCCAATGCATTTATTGCACTTAGATGGAAAATCCCAGGCATGTGGACCCGTAAATGTTAAATCACATTCAGTCTGTACGTACATACGTACTCAAGCACTCGTACTTGAGTACGTACGTACTCGAGCGCTTAGAAGGCCATCTTTAGGATTTGCCCCTTCTCTTCTCCCCAAAACAATAAGCTTTATCCTTACAGAACCCCAGCCGGCACCGACACTCGGCCTCGCTCCTCTTCAGGTACTGCAGGCTCTGACTCGGGCCCCGCCAGTCTGCAGCTGAGGTGCCCGCGCCGGCCCTGCAAGCGGGTGTTCACGCAACAAACCCCCCGCGACGGAAGAAGGGGGACAGCAACAACAATTTCCAACCGAAAAACCGTCCGGGTGCCCCCGGGAGAGCCGGCTGTGCACAGCAAAACTGGCACCGAGAACAGCGCTGCCCAGGACGGTCACACCTGCCACAGCTGTGCGTGCTGTTTGTCCTCCTAGCTTTAAAAATCCCTTTTGGCCCCAAAAATAAGTATTATGTCCTGTACTGTAACGCGGCATAAGCAATTTTAAAAGCTTTTCTTCTGGCTACTGGCAGAGTGCTAGCAGTTCAGGGAAAGCCTCCCTCTGCCCAGCCCTGCACGTTCAATGAGTTACTAACATCGAAGCAGACTTCTGCATTTGAATTAATCTCCCGAAGCTATACAGAACTCCAGCAGAAAAGCATTGTATGCGATTGCATGCCTGTCGCAAACCAAGATAAATATCCGGCATTTCTCCCGCTCCTATGTACCCCAAATGAGGAGGACAAATCGCTGCATATTGGCTTGCTCCATTACTGCCTTTCTTACAAGATCGTATTTTTCTTGAGGACATAGGAAAACATGACAAGGGAAAATGCATGACCAAACACGAATTTCCCCAGAGCGAAATTTAACAAAGATCAACACTACCGATCTGGAACTAACTCTTGTAATACTATGGAGACATGCTCCTTTCTGCTGAAGAACTCTACTCCAGGAATACGTGGGCACGAACCAAGGCACGAGTCCCCTCCCACGGTCCCAACACAAGCACGGGATTCCAGCCCTACAAAACAAACAAAGTAAGGTCCGGTGTGTTTAAGATGCACACTGCCAAAAAAATCTCCTGAAGAGACCCAGAAAGCTAGTGATGGGAAGTTTCTGAGTGGTCACGCATCTCCACATTGAACAGAACTTTTTTTTTTTTTTTTTTAATTCTATCTATTATAGCTCCAAAGTAATTTCTATGGATATTCTCCTTAGCCTCCTGGGAGCTCAGTCATCAGCCCAGCTGACCACAGGCAGCGTTCACAAAGCCAAGCTGATAAACACTTGTAGGGCATAATTAATCTGATTTGTCTACACTAGAACCCACCCTAAAATGCCAATTTTTTTTTTTGTTTCCCTCCACTGAGAGCTGCTGCTGAATAGCTCAGCTGTTTATATTGCAAACACAGTTAGGGGAAAGATCACCATCCCCCACAACACTTCTTTAGCCTTTCCTGTAAGTCAGTGGAGTTGGCCAAGACCAGAAACAATCCATCAAGTTTGCTTATCCTAAAAATGCTGCAAAATAATCCCTTCATTGAATCCTTCTGCTCCTCTACCCATATCAATACAACTATTTCCTAACCACTCCGAACTGTTAATCTGCATATCCAAAATACAAATGGAAAATGTTGTTCCGATGAAAAATAGAACAAAACACGGGACTAGGGCTTAACGTGCGGTTCCTCGACAAGGCTGAATCAGGAACGCTGGACATCAAATGCAGCCTCCTGCACCCACAAGGAGCTGCTGCGCGTACCCCAGCTTTCAGGATTCCTGGGGACTCCAGAGGGTACCCCACGGCATGTTGCAAGAAAAACGCCACGATACGGAGTCCAACAACAGAACATTTTATGGAAGATTATTTGCCCAAAATATTACGTGTATCAGCTCAAAGACCACAACACAATTCGCAAGGGGAAGAGCTTACGCAAACAGGGCAAAGCTTCTGGATGGACTTTCACAGCAGCTTTTTCTCCACTTTTCCTCCCTCCTTTTGCCAAAGGTGAAAGTGGAAATTTTTTTCATACAGAGGATGCCTTGGACACCAAGTTATGCAGTATTTAAGCAAGCATGATATCCACAAAACTTGGGGTTTTTTTGGGGTTGTTTTGTTTGATCTTTGTTCCCCCTCCCTTGAAAAAACTCAGTTGTTCAAAGATCTTACTTAATCACTTAGTGCACCTTTATAGGTGAGTCCAAGCATTGAAGAGGCTGTTTCATCCCTTCCTTTAATGAAGGACAAGCTCAATTTCCAAATACCTTTGACAAGCCACATGTTAAAACACGCTTCACCGCCATCCGATAGCAACGCGAGGTAAATTACAACGCCTGTGTAATGTTTGTGTTTGCTTTCTGGCCACTGATTTTAAGTTTCCCACCAGTATCTTAAGTCTTCTGTTCAATCCCAGAGATAGGTGTATCTTAATGAACAACGTTTTAAAAAAAAAAAAAAAGAAGTGGAAGTTCTACAAATCGGCGACATGCCTCCTGCTCTTCTGCTTATGGTACAAACATCTGTATCCATTTGTCTTTTATGTCATTGGAAAAATCATAGCAAACATTAAAGAATGTGGCTGGAAGTGAGTATGTAAAAAAAGAGCTAGAAATACATAGTTTCTCTTGCAACCACAAGTTTTGGATACTTCCATTAAAAGGAAAGACAATACAAAAATCCAAGTAATGGCAGAAGGTACTTGTTACTGCTCCAAGAAACAACTGGGGACATCGAACTGAGGTTTCCTTAAAACTTCAGATCAAGGGGCAAAAGACAATACTTTATTGTCCTTCTTAACAGGATATATGTACTGCAAAGAGAAAAAGGTCAAGCCCACCAATTAAGACAACCAGTTAAAATCTAGAGAGAACTACATTCACTTTTCTGCTCCACTCCAAATTTCCATTTTTTTGGACAAGTGACTTCATATGTTTTATGCCATGGTTCCCTGTCTACAGAATAACTTTTTAAACCCAGGGTAAAAAGACACCTTCAAAATATTTCCTGCTTCATTTTCATTCTTAGGTAAGGCACACACACACAGTCTTTCACTAGGAGCTTGGGGCTGAATATATATTAAAAATTGAGAAGTGCTCATATAATTTAACTAGCACAATTTAGAAGAGTACTTCGCTTGTAACATCCTAATTTTATACCCGTTCACAGGTAGCATAAATTCCTGCAGTGGTATCACGTCCTGTCTTATCCAACATATTCCAGAAGCGACATTAACCATATGTAGGAAATACTGTTAGGAGAGGTCCTTAACATTTAAATAACAATTTAAGTTATGCCTTCCACAAAATATAATTACGGTGTTTGGTTATTACTAACTACAAATATTTTTTCCTATTAATAAACTAATTGTTGCGTAAGATTTGAGTAAGGCAATGGAAAAACGTATCTTGAGAGTTCTTGTCTCTGAACATGCAGCCTGGTGTATCTTTTCCTTAAGTCATTTCAGGCAACTAAACCATGCATGATCTTGGAATAAGAAAGTACATTTAAAAATACAAATGAAGAAGATCACTCAAGATGATGTTACTTGGCTTATGCTTCTTGTTTATAGCGACAGGACAGCAGAAAACATAATCACAAACATAAGTATGCACCAGGTTTCAAATATTCCATATTGGAACAATTGATTCTATTACATAATGCTAAATAGCTTTAAATTTCCATGCCATAGACAGCAAAGCTCACACACATTTCGCCTGTCTTAATAAACCAGCAGTACATACATATATGCATGAAGACGTTACATGCATATGCACACATCTGGAAAAGCTCGCTTGAAAGCGGTGCAAGTACCAAAAATATGTAGCCCAGCCCTGTATCCAAACCAGAGAAGTAATAATTTTTAGACATGGACTTTAAAGCAACTGCAATAAACAGTCACTCTGTCACTCTAAAAAGCATACTGTAACTAGTATTACCCTGACTTTTTTTTTGTTTGTTTTAGGAATTACATTCCACTAATACTGTACGAATTACTCAATGATCTATCAGCTTGTTTGCAACAAAATTCTGGTTCCTTTTCCCTGAGGAGATTCCGATAGTACTTGCATGCACCACTCCCATATTAGCAAGAGTTAGAGTCCTTTACATTACTTTTTTTTTTTTCTATACAGATAATATATTCTTCAAGTTCATTTCTACTGAAGGGAGCAAAAAAGCTTTCAGCTTTGCTTTCCTCATGAATAATACATTAAAAATTTAATATTAGAGAACAAATCTTCTTTTTAAGCCTCCAGAAACAGCAATGTATTTGCCCTATTACTTTGAAGAGATTCATGTACACATTTAAATAAGGGTAAACCATAAGCTCCTATTTTCCATAATTAAGCTGTAACAGTATTTCACCATTTATCAGACCAATTCTAAAACAATACTGCATAGCTTTATAACTGCCTTCAAAAAATATATTCACTTACCATATCCACAATAAGGAGTATAAAACATTTTGGTCCAAAACTTGGTGTTATAATCTGAAGTGGGACAGATTTTCTCAGCCATTCATGAAAACCAGTTTGTTTACACGAAGACGACAAGAGAATCCTGATTTTGAGTAGGCATCTATAGTCCACATTACTAATAGATTATGTAAATAAAACCAAATCCCACAGCGACAGCATTTACAGAATCAAAAATTATGTAGGAGAGCAGAGGGAGCAAAATAACTGCCTGTTAAAAGGAGGAAAACTTCGAGGAAGAGAAGAGTCCTTCCAAGAACAGCAGCCGCATCGATCTCGTGCTGCTTGTTTAAGCCTTGACTCCGCAGTCTGATGGCTCCGCTACGGCCTCGGGCTTCTTATTCCTTCTTAGGCTTGTATAAAAATAAACAAACTGCGGAATAGGAACCCAGATGTTTCAGAAATCATAAAGCAAGAGTCCAATTATACTGCTACCATCGAAGTATTTTTAAGTGTTTGCATCTGGCAAAACTGCGCTAGAAGGCAGTTATCGCCGAGTTCAATTCCCTGGAGCATTTAAAGTATCTTTTCCAGGAAGGCACCAGCAAGTTAACAACACTTAAGGAACTGGACAAGGTGTCCTCTGAGAAAGGAGCGCACGCACTACAATCTGCAGAATAAAGGACAAACACAACAAACACAAACTTTGTCTTCATTTTGGTGCGTTGCCTCTGCTGGAAGGATTAGTAGAATGGGGGAGGTATATCAAGGGCAAAAGAGTCATTTCTATTAAGGTGACTGGAAGATATTTTCATGGACTCGGCTGTATGGCTGTGACTACAGGTTTAAGTCAACTTTCAGCCCAACTACCCTTTAAAGAGATCTTTAATTTCTCTTTTTAAGGCACTGCGTTCCACGAGAGCTGGGATACTCTGCTCGTGATCACAGAAAGAGAGTAGGGAAGTTTTATCCTTCACTTGATTTACTACAAATGCTTTTAAAATTATTATTATTAATTTATTAGCATTCCAAGATTTAATTCTGGGTTGGATTTTCACGTGGCTCTTCACATTTCCTACAAAAAGACATATCTAAGGTGCAAGACATGGGAAACGGAGACTCTCTGGTGCCTGGTTTGCAGGGAACTAGATTGTAAGCACATTTTGATGACCAGTTCCCAGATCAGAGATTGTGGAAGCGAGCTGTAAACCCCGTCAGAAAACACCATTTCTAACTAGGCTTTCAAAGGGAAGTGAGGTCCCAGCAAGGTTTTGGAATTGGCACTCCCGAGCTGCTTGGCGCTGCAGTGTTCAAGAGACAGCTTCCTACCAACCTGCAGCTCTTCAACTACAGAGCGGTGAATTCCTTGTGTTCTTTTTTCCGAGAACTTCTACTTTCCTACTTCTCCACGTTTGCTTTAGTATTCAATAATAAAATTCAGACGAGGAGCTCTTTTACCCAAACCCTCCCAGAAATCCAACCCTACTGCTTTCTGAACTGTTAAAACCAGGAGAAGCTGCCACCCTGCCGAGCTGCCCTCGCCTCGCCCCTGCGTTCGGCCCCGCGCAAGGGCAGCTTTGCACACAGCGACCGCCCCGCGTGTCACTCGTGTCCCACAGCAGGAAGGTCCACCCAGCAGCAGCTGGCACGCAGCGCACCGCACCGCGCGGTCCGTGTCTGTCCATCACCCTTTTTCCTTTTGGCTGGCGCCTCGCGTTCGTGAGCTCCTTCTCCCCTTATACAGGAAGCCGGGGCCTCAAGCTTAATCCTGCACATTCAGTTCTCTTCTCTTCCAGCTACCACTACAAACCTATTCTCCCAGGGAAAAAAAACACAAAAACAACAAAAAAAAAAACCAAAAAACCCAAACCAAAAACAAACAACTGACCAAAAACCACCACCAACAAAAAAACCCAAACCCCAAGCAACAAAAGCTCTCGCCATCAAACCTTTGCTAAACTTCTCCACGGCGAGATTATTTCTGCCTATTTCTGGGAGAAAGCCGAAGCAAAGGAAGATTAACAAATTCTTGCAGCTGAACAAACACACTAAACATATTCATTAAGACAGAGAGCAGATACTCTAAAGGTACAAACAAACATTGCAACGCCACTACAACCACATACACGAATGTCCTAATATCTTTACTCATGTTTCAGCATTACCCTTCAGTCGCTATATGCGAGCCCGATGCAGCTGCACTCAAGCACTTTCACGGGCTTTTGTGTAGGGCTGGAGAAGTGGCAGCAATAGCAGACTTGCAGGAGATGGGTTGGAAGATGTGGATGCAAGGAGAAGAGCTTGGCTATAGCAGCCTGGGTATCCAGTGCAACAGATCGAGGGGGTAAAGGGAGGAAGGAGGAGTCTACAACTCTCATTTCTCCCCTTTCAGTCTGAAAGCAGTTGAGTTTCTCTGCACTAAGGCATCTATTCCCTCTGCTGCTCTGCCTGCTCACTCCATGCCAGCCTCTGAACTCTACCATCAGCCCCTTCCATCCGCAGAACAGCTTGTTTCCTTCGCAGCCTAAGAGGGTGAATCTCCTCTTCCTCGCTTTTGGCCATTGCAACATTGTCGGGACCACCCTAGTATGTTCCACGGGCAGAAAACCAACCAACGAAACAAACGTGGAATTTCTGTATCTTGAAATGTAGCCTTTTGTAATGTCATTTGTGTGTATGTGTGCGCACGTGTCCCAGCAGCTTCCTCAATTCCTTCTTTCTGAACCTCATGGTCTAAAATAGAGTTAAAAAAAACCCTTCCTGTCATCCTTTCCAATTATTTTGGCACTTCCTTAATTACTGACTCTTGGCAGAACTACTATACTATACATAAAGACATCTGCAATTTGCTTAATTGTATACATGGCACTTAAGAAGGGTAGGACTGCCCAACTCCCAGACTCGCCATTCCTTCAGCTGCTGACTAAGGTCAGCAGCCAACTCCACCACAGTTTTTATTGGATTTACTCTAAATAATTTTCTAGCATTTGAGATGCAGACAGCAGAGCAGCAAGTTACTGTTGACTGCTGTATCGAGAGCCCATCAAAACGAACTGATGCACCTTCTGATACCTGTGGTACGCTGAATAACTCAGGCTACTCACCAGAAGTACCACAGGATGTGTAAAGGGCACCACAAAATGAGGACTTATTAGAGCACCCTCCCTCGCATCAGTCCCTCCAGGTATACTGCAAAAAGCACTGGATATGGCTAAGAGAAAAGGTACTTTCTCAAAAGGGAAGGAAAAAGGGCAACTGCTTTAAGTGACAGCTGAATTGATTTCTTTCAGGACGTCTGTCCTGCTGATTCGAGGTGCTTCCAGAGGTATGAATGAACGTGAGTCTTTCAGATGCTCATCCTTTACTGCGTGTTCAACTACAGAGGTCTCATAGCCATTTATATGTACTGTTTGATAATGTAATAGCAAGAAGAGGCGGGAAGAAAGGAAGAGAAGTGACTATATACAGATTAACCACATGCAGAATTAACCACACCAACACCCCTATTCCATATTAAAAAATGTATGCCAATACCAGCACTATTGGGATTTCTGTTGGCAAACTAACTATTGAAATGTTGCAGTCGCATCAGTCACAGAAACTATGGACACATATATAAATAACTAAATAAAAATCAGGATTCCCCCTCAGGATAAAAAAAAAAAATTCACCATTTGTTCAGCCTTTCACTGCAGGTCAGCTTTTCTAGTCTCATTTCTTTCTCCCTGCTCCTTGGAAAGCTCTCAAATCCAAATCCAGCGCTCAAAGCTTTACACAGCAGTTCAGAAGAAGTCTTTCCAAAACAGGGTACAGCAGGACGACTTCACCATTCTTACAAATCAGCTGTCAAGCTGGAATTCGTAAACAGGCATATATCTTCTTTTTTTACTGCTGCGTGTCAAATCCGTCTACTACAAATATCTCATGACTTTCTGTGGACTAGCAACCCAACTCGTTGTCCATTCTTCTCAGTTTTTGCAGTGGATTATTCCACAAAATCTCAAAATAGTCTGATGAAGTAACACGAAAAACGCAGGATATACATCTAGCTCACCCAGTCCCTTTCTATTTTTAGTGGAAACACCCAGTATGTCTTATTTCAGTACCTGCAGATTCAGTTTATTCCCCATCCCATCATCCAGGCCATTAATGCCGACCATCGCCAGACCTGGAAGAGACCGCTGCACAGTCCCACCTGCTGTATCCCTTCGTAGGCCCTGAGCTATGGACATATTATGCAAAGACTTCTGCACCCATTTTATAGCAGTTTATATATATATGCAGACCACATATTCCTAGTTCACAGTCCTAAAAGCTCCCTTCAGCTTGTGGCAATCTACTAGCTTTTCCTTTCCTTGTTACCAAGTTACAGAAGGAAGTTCAGTTTCTTTGACATGGTTTCTTTTTGAAAAGAAAAATCTGCTGGATATTATCAGTTTCCTTGGTTTCTTGCCATATTTAAGTTTCCGTGTCCCTTTCTCAAAACTGAAATTAGAAAATATGAATAAGGCAGCCTAAGTATTATGCTCATTCTTCTGGTTTTCTTAGAAGCTATTTACTCTTCCCAAGGTGTCAAAGGTACCAGCTCACAGCTCTGAAGTTGTATAGTTTCACACCAGCCACTAAGCATCCAGTGATTTAATTTGCCATCTGCTCTCAATTAAAGTCTTAGCCAAAGACTGATACAAGCCTCCCTTCCCCCATTTTAATAAAACATTTCAGTGTCAGAAGTTGGTAACTTCCTCTTCCTGCTGAGCAGCAGATCCAATCCTTTTGTCTTCCTTTCATTACTACAACACTCGCCGACTCTTTGTATTCCCCACAGCCACTGCTAGGTGCATGTTCTGGCGAGCGCAAGCCACAGAACGTAAAAAAAATTAGTTTTAAAAAATTAAAAACAACCAAAAAAGAGAAGCAAAAATATTCTTTTACACATATCCTGGCTCAAATCATCTCTATTGGAAACTAGGTCAGACTTTCTGCAGGCTTGCTTCCTTCCTTCCTTCTTGTGCTAAAGAAACTTATCAAGTCCGTGAGTGACTATATTTTCCATCCTTCATTTGAACTGGGACAGTCTGTGCTTGTCTCCATAATAAAAAATTCTGTTAAACTGCCACCTCATCTTAAGTCCTCTTTTTCTTTCAGGTTTGCATCTGAAAGAACTCTCTGAGTCATGTCTCCCACTTCTCAGAGTTTACTGCGGTTTGCCATCTTGTAGCTCACTGATTTTAGTGTTTTTTGCTCTCTTTCTCTTCCTTCCTTGAACCCCCTGACAATTTTCACCACTTCACAACCACCCCTTCCAAACCACCTTCCACTTCTGGGTTCTTGGTGCCTCCTTACCTATGATTCAGCGTCACGCCTACACCAAAGCTCACCCGAGCACTGGGAGAGTGTGCCAGACGACGTGTCCTGCTGTACTCCTGCCCCAAGTGTCTAGTTGCAAAAATCACTTCACCACCATCATCTGTGGTTTGAATCACCTGGTGACTCTCATACAGCATATAAGGCACGTGCTAATTGCCAGATGCTATCAAATACTTGAGTGAAAGCACAATAAGGATACAAAGGCATCCAAGAAAAACTGTCTACCACAATGTGACTGCACTGACATCATCAGTAGCGCTCACTTTTACAGCCTATTATGCTAAGAAGAGACAGTGTTTTCATGAAACGTGGCCACTAACGAAGCTTTCTGGTGCTGCCATTTTATGGTAAGTTCTATTATTCCCCACATAGAATCATAGAATTGTTAAGGTTGAGAAAAGACCTCCGAGATCACCTAGTCCAACCATCAACCCCCCAAAAAAACTCCCCAAAACACCATGCCTGCTAAACCATGTCTTGAAGTACCACATCTAGACGTTTTTTGAACACCTCCAGGGATGGGGACACCACCACCTCCCTGGGCAGCCAGTTCCAATGCCTCACCACTCTTTCAGGAAAGAAATTTTTCCTAATATCCAATCTAAACCTCCCCTGATGCAACTTGAGGCCATCACCTCTCGTCCTATCACTGGTTGCGTGGGAGAAGAGACCAACACCCTCCTCACTGCACCCTCCTGTCAGGGAGCTGTAGAGAGCCTCCTCTTCTCCAAACTAAACAACCCCAGTTCCCTCAGCTGCTCCTCATAAGACTTGTTCTCCAGGCCCTTCACCAGCTTCGTTGTCCTTCTCTGGACACGCTCCAGCACCTCGATGTCCTTCTTGTAGTGAGGGGCCCAAAACTGAACACAGCATTTGAGGTGCGGGCTCACCAGTGCCAAGTACAGGGGCATGATCACTTCCCACATTTCTTCTTAGTCCATCTTTCTCAATAACTCTATAAATGAAGTTCAAATACTTAATTACTACATCCTGAAGACCCATCACAAGGCCGTCGGGTGCTTCACCGCTTAACAGAGAGCGCTCCCAAAGCGGACGCTACGCTGCCACACAGCTATCGAGCAAGGGCAGCACCGAAGGTACGTTGTCGTGATGTACCACAGCAGAGCGCAGCCGTCTTCAAATGGCAAGTGCAAACGTTATTTATGTGCTCTGTATCACCGTCACTGTTCCCGTCCATACGGAGCGCATCTTAGTCCATCCTACAAAACGCGCAGTGTGAACAGACTGTCAGCTGGCTCTTCCTGCACAAAAGACAACTGCAGCATCTCCAAAGTTGGTATTTGGCTTCAAGAGGTGTCGTCTGTCACAGGTGAAGGACTCTGCCCAAACTGCAATTCCCTCCTTGCATTTTCCTGCCCTTTGCAGATCCCCTCTCCTCTCACAACCGCAGCTGTTACCACATCTGCCGCAATACGTGCATTGCACACATCTTTCTTCACAAAGGCACAACTCACCTCAGACCTTTTTAAAAAGTAATTGCTGTAACAAATCTTCATGTCTCGATGAAATATGAGAGTAATTTTCAGAGAGGTGCATATTAATCCTTAAGGGATGAATCTTACTTTCTTACCAAGACAATTTTCAGGTTGTATTTTCAGAGTTTAAGAAGTGCCAGAGAGGCAGTAACACTCAAAAGCGTATCTGTAATTCTGCTCAGATCCCCACACAAGCACCTCTCAACAGGGCGCCTTTCCCCTTTCGATCAAATGAGGACCTGACTGCAGCCTCTTCTGCGCGAGTTGCAAAGCTGCCCAGCTCCCTTTAAGAAAGCTGTCACTGAGACCACTCTGTGACTAACCACACCGAAATAAAAGTATTTCTGTTTGGTGGGGGGGTTTTAGTGCTTTTTTTGGTTTGTTTCTTTAAGCTTTTTTTCTAAATTAATTCTGAAATCAAATGCCTGGGAGAGAGGATTTGGAAAAAAAAAAAAGGCAAAATGAAACTTCATGCAATTTTGTACTGTTTCTTAATTAAGCTTTGAAGACAGCGTGGAGTATTGGTAAAAAACAGGTCTACAGGCTCAGCAGTCAGTGAAACACCTATGCACTTCCTTGAATTTTTCCTTGTAGTTAGAATATAAAGTGAACACCAACACTTTAATCAGCATTGAGCATCCTTACAAGAACAGATGAAAAAAGTATATTGTGGTTATCCCAGGTTGATTTTTTTTTTAACACACACTACTTCTGAACAGCATTGTGTACGTCCAAATGTTCATAGTAATAGGAAGCTTAAACACTAAAAAATAATGAATTGCAGAATTCAAGGAGTCCAAATAAAAGAGGAAACGGAATGTTCAAGACCAACGATGCTTACAGCTCAGAGACACCAACAGGTTCCCATCACATTTCAAGCGATGGCCATCGTCACGATGGAGGAGAACTAACAGAGGAGGGCCCCAAACTTACAACAATCCCTTGTAAGAACACGTGTTCCTACCACCATGCTCAATCTAGACTATCGTTTGACACATAAGCACGCTTAAATCTGCTCAGCCATTCTGTGTATGTATGCATGCCAAGCAGATGAAGAGAATCGCATTTGTAGTGATGAATGAAATGACTACAGGCACATTTGTAATGTTTCATGTCAACGGTGACATGTTCATCTATCAGGTTTTCAACATGTACAACCACCTTTCCATCATGAGATGTCTTATTACAGACTCCAGTAAAAGCAACCGCAACAATTAGCAATCTGTTTGGCACATTTGTCTCCACAGGTAGCTCACAAAGTCAAAAAGAGAGAGGGAAGAAAAGGATGAATTGTAAGGAAAACCAGTGTCATTTATGAAGGCAATGGTAAGAGGTCAGACTTGATATCCTTCTAGGAAGTGATCCGATGATCCCTTTTTTTAAGGAATAGGGCTGTAACCTTGTTTTAATAAAAAGTAGGTGCACGTTAAGAACACAGTTTTTTTTTGTGATGCAAGGAATAAATATTAACCACACTCCAAACATACCATTTGTTTTAGGACATGAGAAGCCAGTCAATTATCAGCAGCAGACCAGGATGTACAACTACCGGGGTCACATCCCAAGTCTCCGTGCCAAGAGACCCCATTTATTTCAAGAACTTTTGAAGCAACTTTTCTGAAATACTTCAGTACAAAGGATTTCTAAATGCTTTTACACTAAACTTTATGTGGAGCACTGCCAGCAGATAGCCTAGTGTCCTACATTCTTCAAGACAGTACTTGGAGAGCATACAGCATTGATGAAACGCCAGAAGAGAAGCAAACACAGTCTATTCCACATGGAATCACATTTTAAAGGCAAAGGCCTAGGAAGCATAAAGTAAACAAAAGAAAACCAACCCCCCAAAAAAACAAAACGGAAAAAAAAAATCACAACCTTTCTCCCACATAACATAACCCGTTTAAACTTATGTCCAGAATTGGGACCAAACACACATGGGGAAACTGAGAAGATGAGGCTGAGCAGCTTGTCACATCGCAATGGAAAGATATTTTTTTTTTTTTTAAAATAAATCTATTTTCCATTGAAGTTTAGCACTGGACTCCATGGATAAAGCACACATAGATTAGCAGCTATTTTTGCTTCCATGGGGCTATCATTGACAGCAGCTTCACTGAGAAGAGCCCCACAAACGCTGAAAACAGCAGCAGAGCTAGCGTACGAAATGATTTTCAGTAACACATCCAAAATACGCCGTCAAAGACTAACTTCTTGCCTCCAAAAGCACAGACACTCTTTTAACTGTTAAATCTACCAAACTGCAGTTACTAGAGAGATCTCTAGCCATCCATACCTGAGACGTACAGCACAAGATCTTACCAAAGTATACCAAATACTGCTGGTAACTCAGAGAAGACTTGTCCCTAAATTATGCAAAAGCAAGCTACATGGATTATTTTCATACTAACACTCAGTGTTTTGCAACATTTGGCAAAGATGGAAAAATAATCCACCTCCGTGAACGTTTTACTGTAAATGCTTCAGTTTTGGCCGTAACAGGGCACACCAACTTTCAGGTTTTTGGTTGGGTTTTTTGGGGTTTGGTTGTTTTTTTTTTTACTTCTCTTGAATAAACTGTGAAACTACAGCCTGCCTTCCCCTGCCATTTCACTGCATGAGAGTAAAGACTGCATCTTACAACACAGCTCAATGTTATGTTCACCTTAAAGCAAAACACTGAAGTGAAACACTAATGCTGTCACCAAAGCAAACTAACAAACAAACAATCTGAAAATGGGCTATTGAGTGTAACAGAGCTGTATGTGCAAATAATGTGAGAAACCGAAGCGGTAATTAACACAAATTGTTTTATCTGACAGAATTAACAGAATACAGGCGACCTGCTATCATGACACAGTTTAAAGAAGGGAAGGAGTTGGCTTCTCATGGACTAGTTGGCTTTATGGCACTAAAACAAAGAACACTGCAAAAGGTAAAGCTGAAGCAAGGATATGTCAGAATTTTATTGGGAGGTACAAAAGGAATTTTTTTTTTATTTCATTTTGAAGACAGGATTCAGTGGAATTTTTTAAAGTGTGGTACAGATTTTCTACAGGAATATCTACCCCGTAATTTTGTTGAATCTTCTATACTGTAAATTAATGTTTGTGGTATTCTGATGAAATGCTAAGATGATGATGGTAACTTTTTTTTTTGAGAAGTATATACATTCTTTCCGAGGCTGTGTGAACAGCAGGCTGTATGAAGCATTAAACTATTTCACCTCTGCAGGCTCTGTGCCAAAAGAAGAAGATAGGGCAAAAAGTAGTACCTAAAATACTGTCGTCCTACATGTCCTGGGAAAGTTAAACTCAAGCAGCAGAGAAAGACTATCCTATCCACAACAGTTAAAAAAAAAAAAAAAGTAATACCACCAAAACAATCCCTGCTTAGTCTTAACAGCAGTCTCTGTAACCTCAGAAGAGCATTTTGCAAGGGGTAAGTTGTCCCTTGTCGCAATGGTTAACCCTGCCCTTCCTGCAGAGGCGATTGTCAGCGGTTCCTTTTTACAGGTGAGGAAAATCAGGGAAGCAGAGTACTGCAAAAGAGAGGACTTGCGTCAGCTGCAAATACCAGTATCAGCTTACTGGAGTAAAGATAAATATTTTGAAGGATACAAACTCCAGCCTGACATTCACATTTCTCTTGTGACCTGCAGAACTTTCTAGCAACGTACGATGTAATTGGCATAGAAAATAAAAACAGGCAGAACGAAAGAAGGTTGAAAAAGTACGCCAAGCTACCAAGGTCTTCTGTGTTGCTGTTCTCTTGGAACCCGACCTTCTTCTCTACATGAAGTCCACATATATATCACCTTACACTGTAATCTCAAATTCTATTTTAAATCATTATACATCTGGGAAAAAACTAACAGGAAAAAAATGTTAAAAAGTTGTCAGATAGCAATTTATTTAAAAGTAACCCATTATTTAAGCTTCTTGTTCAGGAACACTGAGCTGTTTATGGATCATCATGCCGTTTCTGGAGGGAGACCGTAACCGCCTGGTACCATTAAAGTCCTCAGTCTCATTTTTGGTAGAGCAGTGACACTAGTGCCCAAAGTTTGCTCACATTCATACTGTACTATTTAAGAGCCATTATGGTAACTACTACTCACTGAGAATACAAAGGCTCAGATTCTGTGCGTTTTACAGAAAATACATCAAACCGCCATGCAAAATTGCTGCAGGATATAATGTACTGCCAAGTTTTAACGCAGAGAAAGTTGAACTTTAAAGGCAAAGGATCTTAGCTAAATTTTAAATCCCTACAAACCTGAACCGATTTCAAAATTGAGTATGAATATACACTGTGTAACAGCAGCAAACTACTTAGGACCGAGACCGCTACGAAGTTAGGAGCGACGTCTGTTAAGGAGCGAAAAAACACATTCAATTTAAGAACAACAACAACTTCTCATGATTTCCCTTCCCGTCTTTGAAAAGGTGAGCTGAAAGCACTACTACCTTCGCATAAATACATACCCAGAAAAAACAGTTTGTCTACCTACAACCACGGCTAAGCATCTCTGCAGGATGGCTTCAAACAAAGTGGATAAAGAAAGCCATGATAGTGGGGGGGGTTTCCCCACCTTCTTCATTTTTGGGGAGTTTTGTTTGTTTTTAAAGGAAGTACATGCTGTTGCTCTATTTGAAATAATAAAAGTGTTGCATTTGTTCCTAACGGCATCTCTTGATCTTACCTGTTTCTAGTCTTCCAGAGAGACTGTTTTCTAACTGTTTTGGCTTTTACTGCAACGAACAGATACAAGCACTGTAACACTGTAAAAGCACGCTTTCTATTTACTTACTTTTACGCTGTAGCTATCACTCGAGCACACCACAGTCCCTACCCCAACCTGTTCGAGGCGTAAAACCACAACTGCACAATCTGCTAGAAGTGGTAGAACTCTCTGCCGCTGACCATACGTTCCCATCTTCCCTCTTGTGAGGGAATTAACCCAATTAAAAGGGGGAGGTGTGGGGGGAGTTAACTGTAGCTCAGACATACAATACTGTACAACACATGGGCACAACAGCACTGGTGTTTGTCAGCATGATGCTGCCTTTGCCTTCACCCTTATCCGAAGACTTTTTCTGGATATGTCACTGGACAATTAAAAAAAAAGTTGATGGTTTAATAGTATGTATTTACCGAAACATTTCGTAATTTGGGTCCAGTGTCTCAAGAACCACCAGGTCAAACCCTTAACAACAGAGTGCTGGAAAAGAGGAATCTCTCTTTTAAATGTACTCAGCTTCCATTTTCCTAAGTGACTTAATGATTTTGAGGGTTTTTTTGACACATAGTACGACTTTGTTGAAAGTGGCACTTCGTTTATTCTAGAACACTTTAAAAGCTGCGCGTGCCCAGTAGGGTAACTACTTTCAACAGGTGATTAAGCTAAACCAAAAAATGGCTTAGATGAGTATACGAGAGCGTGACAAAGTTGTATTATTCCGTGAAGTGAGGAACCTATAGCTACAGTATCTTCTTCCCTCAGGAAAAAACATGACCAAGGCAAGTGGGAGAATAGAATGAAGAACTGGTTTTAAACTGAAAATCACTACAAGTATAATGGCAGAAAAAGCTCTTTGCAGGTTAATTATATTCAAGTGAACAGAGAACTGCTTGAGGAAGAGGGAAACATTGGACAAAGAAGCATTTTTTAATTCCTTTGTACATTTAGATTAACTTTAAGCAGACCTAAGGGGAGGTTACAGAGAAGACGGGAGCAAGACTTTTGGAGGTACACGGGAACAGTACAAGAGACAACAGATCCAAGTTGCAACAGAATAAATTCCTCCCAAGTATTAGGAATTACAGTGGTCAAACACTGTAAGGGGGCCCCACACAGGCTATGAAGTCTCCACCCTTGGAGATACTCAAAACTTGACTGGACAACGCTCAGAGCATCCTCAGCCCTGCTCTGAGCAGGGCCCCGCAGACGTTCCTTCCGACCTGAGTTACGGTATGGTGCTATACCTAAAGGTGAGTGACAGGTAGTCACGTATAGTTTGTGCTCCTGTATACAGAGGTAACAACAAACTCTCGGTTATTTAAAGAATTATACACAAATATTTACAACAGCTGAAATATCACTAATGGGTTAAAAAAAATACTACTTTCAAAAAAAATTTTTTTAACATTAATCTCCCACCCTTGTATGAACAATAAGCCTCTTCTTTTAAATTCTTTTATGCAGCAGAAAACTAAAGCTTAGTATTTTTATCTTGAAAAATTACACTGCCAAATAAGAAAACCTAAAAAGAGCTTGTATGACATCTGAAAGGTGATTTTTTATTTTTTTTTTTTTCAAACTGACATTTACCTCACACTGAATTCTTTAAAAGCTTTCATCCATCTTTCCTCCAGTTCTGTGTTAGCTACCTTATTCTCCTTCTTCTCAGTTTTCTGTTTACCCCAGAAATATCAGCCTACCTTCTTTCTCCAGGTGCTTACTATTTAGGCATCCTCATTCCCTTAAATTACTTCATGGGACATTAATAGTAGAGGTAGAGCAAGCAATACCATAGCCAGCCAGTGGAAAGAAAATACCACCTTACTAATCATTGATGACAGAAAAAAGGGTGAAAGGTGTTAGTATCTCACTAATTGCTAAATGCCTTGTAAATATTTACTAACTTTCATCATGAAACTTACTGTGCCAAGCTCCAGCAGCCAGCTAAAGTTTATCCTCAGTATCACAGACCAGCACCATTTAAATCACACCACTGAGCATACAGCTGAGCTTATGGAATGATTTAAACCAGTCCTAAAGGAGAATTTCAGAACAGAAGTTTGAAGTCGGCTGTCAATTCAACCTCCACAACCCAAAATGCGCAGCAAGTACCTGCATTAAAATGACTGCCCTTGGACTAGAGCTTAAGCTCGCACAAAGTCCTGCACAGGTGCCAAGCCACGCGTACCTGTGGGATGAGACAAGGTTCCAAAATATTATTTAAAAAAAAAAAAAATCACAGGAGGAGGAAGACAGGGACGAGGAAGATGGAAGCCCCGTGAGCAGAGTACTGGCCAGCCCCCCCACCCCAGGCACGGCCACACAGCTCTCCGAAGGCTTCTCCATCCCTATGGCCTTTCCCTCTGCTGGTGAGGGCAACCTGAAGCCAAGCCCCAAACCACTGAAAGTGTAAGTCAAATGAAATTTATGAAAAAATATAAACAGTCTCTGTTCTAAAGAGCTATGAAAATTTAATTTTGTGATGACTGCAGTAAATTTATGCTTCCTGAATATAAATGTTAAAAGAGAAGTATATAAATTATTTTAATGGGATGCACACTTTGGACTTGGTTTTTTTTTCCTTAGCAGTACCCTGGATTATCAAAAAGTATGAGAGGAATCCAGTCAGAACCCCACTTAAAATACTAATGTATGTGTGATGTCTCCCCTTCCTTCCACAACAGCATCCCATTTCCTTCTATAGCCAGCATTGGCCATCATCCCAGATGAATCCCCTTCCCTTTCCATACAGGAGTATTGATTTCCCTTCGATGCTGCAGACTTGGAACAGCAGGGAACTAAAAGACTTTTCATAACTAACTATGTAAAGGATCGCAATCTTGCAAGTATACTTATTTAATTCACAGACAATCAAAACAGATTTTGTGGAAATGCGGAAGGGTAAGCATATAAAAACATTGGTGGTACTCACTCAGGAAGCCAGCTGACAAAATCCAACAGAGAAGGAATTAGAAGAGGTGATACTTTATCAAATTCAGTTGCAGCTTTTTGCAATGGGAGATTTGTTAACATCCTATAGAAACTGTGAAAACTGTCAGAAAGGCCCCTGGAATAACGCAGCCTTTCCATAACCCTCTATATTGTTCTCCTGGCTGCGTAACAGACACAAGGAGAAGTTTCTCCACAGTGGCAAAACAACAAGCCCCTGCTGATGCTGAGATCAGGTTTGCCTCTATGGAGTACAGCGATTTGACTTCAGTGTGACATGAGACGTCCACTAACCGCAATTTAAATACGCTGCCTGAAGTTTAGCGGTGAGCAAACCGCGCAATTCTTGTCTGCAACAGGGGAAGGTTTTAAATCTCTTCCATTTTTACTAAATTACCAATCGGATTCAGCCAGGTATTTCGGCTTTGGAAGCTGCAGCACAGGCAGACTCCCAGCACGCTGAAGCACCGCGTTACCTAACGCTGCTCAGAACAGAGGGTTTCAAAATCTGAAAGCCCAATTTAACAACCACCCCCGACGCTGCTAAACTGAGAGAAGCAGAGCACCACCACCAACCCGCCTGAAATTTTTTTTTTTGCCAAGTTTTCCCTCTTTTTCTCCTCCTCCTCTGAAGAGGAGCTAAAGATAAATGGGACTCCGCAACTCCGCATCCCTGGTTACGTTTCAGTGCAGCATGTACAGCACGCGGAGCTGATGACGGAATCGTCAAATTAGGATTTTGAACTCCATTCCACCTATCTTTGCACACAGCCAAGCGCAGAGGCCAAAGAAAAAAAAACTTTGCACGCTTCCTTTACTGTTAATGGAGTCTCCAGGACACGATTCACGTCATCCTGAAGCAGACAACTACAACAGTGCAATGAAACGCATCCTACAGGCACCTGTGTTTCCTCCGCCAGTTATTAAAACAGACCCACCTTATTTGCATGCACACACGACAAAGCCACGTTAATTTTTATTGAATAACAAAGACTGTTTTATTAAAAAAAAAAAAAGGAAAAATTCAACACATTGAACAAGATGGAAGATGCCCTGACCTCTAACTCTTCTCAGCCAAAGCAAGGAAAATTGTCCCGTTCCTGACCACTGGGTAAAGCACAGCAACATTTCCATTTTTCAGACATGAAAACACTCCCAGCATTGCTAGCAACAGCTCGAGTATGAGTGAAGAAGTTTTACCAGATATTTAAGTATGGCATTATTTAGGACTCCTCCAAGCAAACATCTCTTTTGGTCACACCTCCTCAGCCGAGAGACAACAGAACATCTGTCTCAGCTTTCCCTCAAAAAGGACTGAAATGCTGAAATCAACCCACAGGTGGTGTTTGTGAAGAAGCACAGCAAAAAGAAAAAAAAAAAAAAAAAAGAATCAGCCAGCAGGGAGGGGAGTTAGGAATGGGCAGGGGCCCTGGGACATCTCCTGGCTCCATGAAGGGCAAGAATAATTATATGTGGTCCTCCCAGTAATCAAGAAAAGTGGCATATTTGGCCAAAAGGCGGGTCATGGTTTAGAAGCACATTGGTATTATTTCCTGTGACTGTTCCAAGGGCTGCATTTAACCTCTGGGAAGCGATATGAATAGACACGATGTTTTCCAGAGGGAAGGGTGCTAGTGGTCAGTTTTACCCAAACATTGCCAAAGAACTATCTTCAGGTTAAGCATCCCAGTCCTCCATTCAGCTAACATGTTTTCATTTTTTCTAGAATTAAAAAGTGACTTCTCTACTAAATACTGGCTGCTATTTGTCACTAGAACACAAATCAAGAATTTAACATGTTTGTATTCAACTCTCTTGCTCAATATATTTTTACTATTATTTAACTTGCAAGATAACGATTTACAGAGAAATTAGTAGTTCTGTGTTAAGTGTGCTTCCATATAGAAACCACAAGAATTTACAGGCATTTTGCCGCTTAGTAAACTTGAGATTTAATTTAAAAAAAAAAAAGTGTTTCTGAATACTGGGTCCAAACAGTAACCTTCTCAGGTACAGAAAAATATTCTGTGTTTATTTTGTTACAGCACAAGACCATCAAACCTCATGAGATGTTTGGTTGCGTTCCATGATGAAATAGAAAGCAAAACCAAAATTGCTTTCAAAGACATCTGCCTACTGGACTTGGTAATAATTTCCCCAACAGCAACATTTTATCAGCTGTTTAACTGAAAAATACAGGACACACATTCCCAGACTATCACAGTGGCTGTACACATATGGCCTTAATTAAAGCAAGAAAACCCGTTTACTCCTGTGAACTACTTCCTAACAGCCAGCTAGCTGACTATCACCTAATCAGCTATTAAATAGGTGAAACCTGCGAATCTGTTTGTCAGTCAAACAAATCCATTCAAAACTGTGTCATTATTATCCAAATCAGAAATCTTTACTGACCTTACTAGCAGAAGAGAAGATAAGGCCGTTTGTTACTTCAAGGCTATCAGACAAAGACCACCTACAGCATCTTCACAATAAAAAAAAATTGCAGAGGGTGGATGGGTGGGTTTTTTTTTGTTTTGGGTTTTTTTTTTTTTTTTTTCATTGAAGAGCAGCACATATTGGGCTGACAGTTACTTGAAAACAGTTTGAAAACAAACCCATCCATTTTTGGTTCTGTTTTCCCACCTTGATTCCAACTGGTAATTTAAAGTGGCCATTAGAAACATTTTACTTCAACCTTGCACCATTAGTAAAGGAAAAAAAAAAAACAACCATTCTAGTAAGCAGTAGGTGCATTACTGTTTGCTGAAAAACTAATTATTTTTTTACCTAGACTTACACGATTATTCAATAAAGTGAATTCCAACACCCCCCCATCCACAGCGTTAAAGAGAAAGCCTAAACTAAACAGATATTAACCTCACCATGTTGAATTTAGGACTACCCTCAGCATATTCTGCAATGAGTCAGTCCAGCCATATTTTACTCTTATCTTTCTTTAGTACCCATTGAAGACATTTCCAAAACAAAACTAATGTTACTTCTATGTTTTAGTACAAACACTACTCAAAGAAATGCATATCCTTGTATACTAACATCCCACTTTCTCAAGGGGTTGGAGCGTGGTTTGTACAGACGGAGTGCCAGGTTACCTCACTAAAAGTCGTACTGCTATGCCCTTCTGGTCAGCATCACAAGGTTGCCTTCTGAGATTTTCATTATTAGCTTCCTTTTCACAGCTTTTATCCCTGCTAACATTACTGGGACTTTTTCGTTTGTTTGCTTGCTTTCAGTTTGATTTTATTTTTTTTTTTTTTTGGGGGGGGGGGGGTATTTTGGTTTTAGGAGCACAGGGGAATTATTTTTTCTGTTGCAAAGCTCCACTAAATATTTTTAGATATACAATTTAGGAAGACTGCAAGTGTTATTTGACCAGAGTTTGGTGAAAGAAATACTTTTAGGTCATGGGGGGAAGAATCAGAACCATCTACTGCAACAGGAGGTCACAACCACTGTGGAAATTGTATTTGAACAGAACCACGCTAGCACAAGGTCAACATTAAGTTTTGCACTTCAGGGCTTAATCTAGCATATTACACAATGCGAAATGAAATGGCATCGTTTCATTCTCTCTGTTTAGGACATTTCCTGGAAGGACACTTTGAACATTCATTATAAAGGGACACCTCCTTCCAATCTCGTCTTCTCCTGAGATGCGGTACTCTGGTTCCTGAGCACTACTCGGCGTTGAATGGAAGCGGTACCTTACTGATGGATCATGGGGCACCTGCTCCTTAGGAATCTACTGAAGTTGTTTCTTGCATCTGGGGCAGGTTTTGCCTGAAAGTTCATTTTTCTCCTTTTAATCATATTACAGTTTTATAGCATGAGACAGTAACAGTATTTAGTTATTATGTTTATCTTAAACAACTGTTTGATTTAAAGGTATTGAAAAGAATCCATCACTAACAAAACAACTGAGGTAGTGACACTTTTAAAAACACTCAGCTCTCAGAGCTCACTTGCCTGCCAGAACAATGCTAAACAGGTCATTTATAATACAGTACAGCAGCAACAGTACAAGTAAATACAGGGATGAGACCTGAACAGATTTCTATTTCAAAATCGCCAAGTTTGATTTCCAGTTTTGTTCAAATTTTTATCATTGTTCCTGTCAAGACAAGTTTACAAAAGAAAAAGTGGTGGCAACTGTAGGGTAACACGGTGGGCATCAGCAAGTCTGAAAG
>VZTL01043041.1:68112-91719 GCA_013400535.1 Scopus umbretta
TTTTTTTTTTTTCCCCCCCCCCCTAGAGCATCTTAAAAGGCATATCTGACTCTCCAGGAATTCCCAGCGCTGCTGGTGGCTGGGAGGGTGCATCAGGAGACGGCTGGACGGCCTGAGGGTTGGACGAGATGATCCCAGAAATCTTTTCCAACCTGAACGATTCTCCATTTCTGTGGGGTGGACTGTGGCGTGCCTGCCCTCCTCGAGTCCCTGCTGCTCGCCAGGGTCCTGGGCACGGTGGTGGCGGAGCCCCCCCCCAGAGTAATGGCTCTTCTATGGGGCTGTCAGTGCAAAATGAAAAGACAAAACCTTTCAGATTAAAGCACGGTGGTGTATGTAGTGTAACTAAGGTACTGCAAACGCTTTTCCTTTCCTGGAAAAAAAAATATATTCTAATATATATGCAAGCCTCTTTTGCAACCTCGCTACGAGAAGGACAGATATCATTTTAAATCCCATTAACTAACTGGGGGAAATCCTTCTGTAGCTGGCATAGACCCAGGCAACGTGAATTTTAGTAGCAATGGTTACAACTAGCTTTTTTTTGACCCTAAAAGAGAATGCCACAGGCAGTGAGTGTCTCTTTCTGTATGTTTAAAAATACATATGTATCAAAATACATAGGTAGCTCTGAACAGTTTTACTCAACATTAGCAAAAACACAGCGTTTCAGCTGCCAAGCGAGGTTGCCAAAATGACCATTGCGCTTCATTCCCGCAACAGCAAGCGGCTAGCCGTTCTCGTCGCAGTGCTTTACCGTAAAGGCAGACTACGGGCCCAGCCTCCAGGAATTTGTAATCTGCAGGAGTGCCGCAGATTTTTCCCAGATTTTCTGGGGAAAATTACTTAAAGCTCTGGGGCCTTGTTTCACTCTCGGTGAGTATATTCCCGCAGTTGACACATTTAAACATTTTGCTGTGAGCCTTCAAATCGCTGCATTTGTTCAACGTAGAAAAAGCCGTTCAAAATCTAGCTGTGTTTTCTCCCACAAAACTAACACTCCCTAAACAGCCGTACACGCAGAGATACCAGTATGGCAGGTTTCTGGGACTTGTATTTTAGCTTTGCCCGTCCTACTCTCATGACAAACACTTGCACAGGGAATGAGTGCCATGCCACTGCTTGCACTGCATCCAGTTGTGCAAGTTTCAACCTGCTGCTTAGCTTTGGCTTCTCAAGGCAAGAGTCTTGCAGTTGCAAACCGTCCCTTACAGGTTAGATCGGGCACAGATGGGTAGGAGTTAGTACATGTTGGCTGGTGGGATTAGTCCTGCTACCTGTAAAGCTTGAGAGCTCCTGCTCCTAAGCTATTATGAAGCTTTATCACAGCACTAGTTATGTTGTAATCCGGCAAGTGCTTGATCTTTTACCCGCCCAGGCACTGGAGGCATTTTTAATTATCTGAGCCTTAATTTGCATAGAAGCCTTTGCTGAAACAATAAATTCATACCTCTGTTATTATTTGGTATGAGTTTCTGTATCAATATTTATATTTGGATAAAACCAAAGTAGCTTCCTTACTAGCATTAAGACAAAGGGGCTGCTTCAGCGCAAGTTTGAGAGTCATCCGCCACTGAAAACATCTTCCAGTTCTTTGCAGGGAAAGGGCAATTGTAGCGTGTGGAAGGAGAACGTGTGCTCTGACGCCGCTTTTCTACGCAGGGATGAGGAGATACAAACATCTCGTCTAGGGAAGAGCACGCTTTGCAAGGCTTGACAAATACGATGTTCACCTTGAGCCAACGTGTCATGTATGTTTTAAACGTCGGTGAGAATGTTTTTTGCAGCTGACGTTGTGGAAGTCCAGTCGAACAGCTAGCTGTTTATTCATCTTATTAAGGAATTTGGTTTTTCCTTCAGTTTAGAGGGGGGGGCTGCTATTTATGGTGATACATAAAGTGGAAGTAGGGTGAGAGAACGTGCCAGGAGGGGATATGTCTCCCTGTGCTCATCCCTTCGCTACTGTCATGCAGGCTCCCTCACCCCTCCAGTCTAAAGCGGAGAGCAGAGAAGCAGGGTACTGCTAGCACACCAGGAGCTGTAGAAAGTCCGTGCTCTTGCAGGGCAGTGGGAAGCAGAATGGAAGTTTAGGAAGCTCGGCTCTACTTGCACTGGCAGCACTGCGGTAACATAGGAAACCAGTGCCTTCCTCTGAGCGTGTGGTTCAGCCTCTCCCACCCTCCTCACTCCCATTCCTGTACCAGTTATGAGATAGGCGTGACACAGTCGGGCAATCCATGTTGTTTCCTTTCTGCTTTTACTTTAGAGACGCTCTGAAGTGTGTGCGGTGTCTTCTCTCTCTGTTTCTGTATATGCCGCATGAACTACATCCTGAACGATCCTGTGGAACAAGTGAATGGTTTCATCTCCACATTACAGATAGGAGGTGGGAAGCACAGACAAAACAATACTTTCCAGGAAATTGCAGTACAAGCGGGTAGGAGATCCAGATTTTCATCACGACTCCTGACATTTGTCCTTGCCACTGAAACGTGTCCCCCTTTCAATGCCATAGGATGTTTTCTAATAGCGGGGAAAAAAATGTGTTTTAGCAGAACTGTTCTACATTAAAAGGAAGCATTTGTTTTCATTGGTATCAGCTCAGTGAAGGCTTGACCCTGGGCCCACAATGGGAGTTTTATCCTTGATTTTAATGGAAGAACAATCAAGGTCTCATGATATTACATCCTAAAGAAAGGGAAATACTGCCGTTTGTATCAGTAAGATAAATGTTTCATAGTTAGTGTAAGCCGCTATATTCTTGCAATAAATGGTTTATTAGATTGATTAAATGTCTTCACTTTAGCTATTAATCAGTTTTGGCAGCTGTTTATTGCTTTGTATACTTCGAAGTAATAGAGATTATCCCTTAATTATCTCATTGCAGTTCATTCATTGTTTCCTAAATAGTGCCATTACACTGGTAAATTGCAACAGTAAAACGGTGTCAATACGAAGTTATGGAGTTCCCATTTTATGATGCATTCATAAAGTTAACGCAATCTACTTAAAACGTAGTTGTGATTTCAGCACAGTGACCTATTTGATGTGGCATGAGAAATTTTGATGAGAAAACAGCAGAGCATTAAGCGTGCTGGGACTCTGCTCCCACCACAGTAAAACACGGCATATTCCCTGTTGGAATATGCATGTGCGTATCAGAGTTTATTAAACTAGTACTTATTTGATCACTTTCGGTTTCACCAAATGCTGTCAATTCCAAAGATTTCGTGCCTTTGAATACAGTGAATTTATTTCTTTTTGTCTGTGCAAAGAGAAGTGAGAAAACTTCAAGCAGTAGTGCCGTTTAGAGGTTACTATTGTCATTCCACCAAAGGATAAAAAAGTACCAAATCAATCAGAAGAAAACGGCTGCTTTTAGTATTATCTTCAGATCTGGCAGCAATTCATAAAGTAGCGGTTGCGTAACAATTTCCATTCTAAGTCCCTTTTTCAGTCAACTGTAACTATACCTAACTTTAATGTTATGAGTTGTCTATTTCAGGCTGAGGTTGGGAGGAATCGGTATTACTGTCAAGCTGAGAAACGTTCATGAAACCCGCTTTGAAAAACTGTCACATAAATTGTCTCCCTTCTTGCTCCCCAATAAAAGTTTTTTGGGGAAGAAAATAACAATTCAAATTTTGGGTTCTCTCTTTATTTTTTAATTCTCCTTGACGTTTCACTGTGCATATGATAGCAGAAAATGTGGGTCCTTAGTTTGGGTTAAATTAACGCTGAAGATAAGGTGAATGGTTTTTTTTACTAACATTATTGATTTATCTTCAACCCCCAATTCCCGTAGGCTCCTAATCCAGAAACTTTGATTAAGGAACCCAACTAAGGTGAGGCCTGATTGTGCCAGATGCTAGACATCCACGTGAGAAACGATGCCTGAAAAGCGCTTAGCCCAGTGTGAAGCAAACATATAATTAAAATCCCTGGCCATAATTTTGGTGCTGGGTTGAATTCAGCTGGTGACCAACAGGTGGAGGGCTCTGTAGAACTCGTCACCTGGTGACCTACGAGTGACATATCCAGTCCTCCCTAATTGTGAATGATACACCTTTGCAAGAAAGCCTGCTTTATTTTTTTAGCCAGCAAACAAATCAAGTTCTGGCCTTTTCAAAGACTGGCAAAGTCTCCCGTTCACTGGGTGTGCTTAGTTGTATCTGCTGCTTCATATGGTCAAGTTTAAACAGCCCTAAGGTGCTCTTCAACATCTTAGAGCCGGAGGTGAGCTGTCACTAGAATTCAGCTAGCAGAGACGTTTGTAAGAATCATGGAATCATAGCATCGTTAAGGTTCGAAAAGACCTTNGACCAACTGTTGTGCAGGACCCGACACCCACTTAGTCAAAACCAACTGACTCAAGGCAATTATTTAAATTCTTTAGCCTAAATGATTTGGCCTAAACCAGATTAGGGCTTTGAATCTTTCAAACTGCAGAAGCAATACCAGGGGGCCAGAAATAACCATTTAGGAGACAACAGCAGCTTCAAGTAGCGGAATCGCTTGTCTTTTTTTCAGCCTTAAAGCATATCCATGCTATAACTTTTTGCTGTTGGTCAGAGATGGGAATTCTGTTTCATCAAGGGACCACAATGAAGATGTGACAGCAGTAGCAGGACCTCACCTTTGGTTGTACCTGTGTTTCACTTGAGCACAGCAGTGGAATAGGATAAAACTTGGCTTTGCCCTTATCCAGGTAACCATTGCAAGCGCTCTGTTCTCCAGTATCCTGCTGTAGCATTCCTACCGACAGGGCTGTAGAGGCTTGGTTTCCATTTCAGTTTTACTGGTTGTCAGACAGTTTATCTGAGAAACAGATATAATAACAGCTAATCTCATGTTATGGTTCTGTGGCTGTTTACAACTCCTATTAATAGCAACTGTGGTAAGCCTGGGAGTAGATTTTATAGGGCACTGGGGTAACCAGTTACTGCACATTCCCCTGAGGCTACGTAGCCTCAAGTGTAGCAGCTCGTCCTTTCCAGACTAGGTCATGATCATCTTGATTCTGGCATTCCCTGTCTTTCGGGGAATTTGACTTTGCGCTCTTGGTATTCTTTCTGAGACACTATTAGTAAGCAATTGATTTTGCTTTCTGACTTGTACTTGTGAATGTCCCCACTGATTTCCAGGAAGAGGCTCCATAACTAAGTTCTACCTTGTGCACCAGCTCAGGTGGGTATCTTCATGACACTTATAAGTGATCTGCTGAATTGGCTGGACTTTCACTGGGGGGAAATAGGGTAGGTACAGGATGTTTCGGTAACTCTTAGAGGCTCATACTTTTAAATGCTTCTAAATGTCCTGAATTCTCATTTCAATTGCTGGTGCCCATTCTTAAAAGTGTGTATTTTATCCCCCAAATATGGGAAACATTAACGCAATATCTGGTTCAGTGAGGCATTGACCAACACAACTCTTGTTACATATAAAACTTACCTCCTTGAAACAGGACAACAAATACCGTTCTTACTGATAGATACGCGATGGGATTACTAAATTAATAAGAGCGACGGTAGATGCCTGCCACGTTACTGACACAGTTATGCTTTCCCATTAAGCTCAGTAAACGTGGGAAGGTATTTGTCTACCAATTCTGGGGGAACCAGCTGTGAGAAAGTCCTGGCTTTGTGGATGATGAAACAGGATAAGAAAGGCATGAACAAAGGCCTGAAACAGCCCTCAGCAAGGACTTCAGGTCATCTTGGCATGCTGAAGTGGTAATTTATTGTAGGAGTCACTACTGAAATCATCAGGGTGAGCTATAAAGTAAAGCAATAGTATGAATAAAGGCAGTAGAATTTGGCCTAATTGAGAAACAGAAAAGGAGGAGTGAGGAACACGAAAGGTCTTGTAAGTGCAATGTCCTGTCATCTGAGTCAACTGATAGTCATTGTAAGTAGCCATCTAATTTTTTTTAAACGGACTTCTCAGAAGAGAAACCTGCTGACTGTTGGAAAAATAAAGTCAAAATGATTAAGAATTGCAATGAGGAATTCTAGTCAGTGCTTAATTTTATGCCATTCATTTCAAATTGCATAAATGGTAACTTAGCTTTTGGCCTCATGCCTAGAAGAGCACCTGAGAACACATCATTGTGTCATCATTGAGAGTTTATTGGCCTTCTTTTTTAATTATGGGCTGGCTTTGGAAAGTGAAGTGGCTTGATTGGTTAAGGCTGATACCAGACCTAGCTAGCAGTGAATGACTACCACAAAAAATGCTAGCCTGAAAGCCACAAACTCTCTTTGAAGTCTTTGGAGCTATGCTTACTGGCCACTCTGACCATTTGTTTGATTGAAATTTTGTTCACGCGGGTGCTAGTGGAACGTGAGAGCGTGGAGAATGTGAAAGAGCATTTTGCGTGTGGTGGGGTGGTCCGTGTGTCTGGAAGTAGAGAAATCGGAGTCAAAATGGGTAGGCTGGAGTGAGGAAGAAAGGAGAGAGCATCTGCAGATGTAACGAAAGGGAGCCTTAGGCATGTATGAGGTCTATACACGAGCTATTGGGGGCAGGGTAGACGGAGGAAGTGGTAAGGCACGGGAAAGGAAAATGAACCACAGAGAAGGTAGAAAATAGGAAATCCTTAAAGAAAAGCTCCTAAGAACTCTCAGCATTTCAGTCCTAGTGGCTTTCCCCCGGAGAATTTCCTAGCAGGGCATTTCAAATCTGGGGTGATCTTCAGCACCGGGTTGCTGGAGAGCTGTGGAGAAACTTGGCAGCATTTGCCGGGGAAAGGAGCTTTAGATATTGGAAAAGCAGGGACAAGTTAAAGGAGTTCTCTGGCTGTGCTTGGGAGTAGTATTGTTCTCTTCTTCAGCTGTTCCTTCTGCCACCTGTGTAATGAAGAGGAGTCCAGTGGACACCAGGAGCTCCACATAACTTTGCTTTCCAAAATATGCGAAGCTATGGAGGTGCTGCTGCTTGACTGGGTCCTGACGACTCCCAAAGCAGGCGACGCTGGCCATCCCCAAATAGTTTGGAGTAATAGCCTACAGTTTGCACTGTAGAATTTGTATTCCAGTAAAAGGGCCATGAAACAAGTTCTCTGATAAATACCTGCAGGTAACAGGGCCTAAGCATCAGGAATATGCATTTACATAGGACAACTGGGATGAAAGTGAGGTTAATAAAAATATTTGATGGTAAGATCAAGATAACTCAATAATCTTGCCAAAATTAGTCTCATTGTGCTGGATTCTGTACAAAAAGTGGTAGGAAATGACCCACAGCCTAAAGATTTATAGTTTAAGTGTAAAAAGAAATACCATTTGCTGTAGAAAACTGAAGCATAGAAAGAGTAATTCAACTGAGATTACATAGGCAAGTTCTGACAGGGTTGGGACTACCCAATCTGCTACCTCTCCAGTCTGAGATTGAAGCTGTCCTTTAAGGTCTTGAAAGTAAGATCTTTCAAGGTAAAGACACAGGAAGGAATACAGTGTGATAAGTTGTGTGCTGCTCCTGGAAGATAGGCAAAGTCCGTAATTCCTGGTCCTATCAGCCACCCATCAGACACAGAAGCACCGAGTGGCCCACTGGGAGGCAGGAGCTCAGCCCGGTGAGCAGACACAAAGGACTCACAGAGCGTGTCCTATGGCCTCATGCGACCGCAGTGCAATTGTTTGTTAAAAAGATGCCAAGTATGAAAATGTAACTGATACTGTGTCAGTGGGTCAGTGCGAAGTCTCTGCTTGTTTACTTTTGGAGCCGCCATCCCAGTGGGATACTGCTGAACTGAGAGTCTCACGTAAGCCATTCCCAACTTGAAGCCTGTCCCAAGCCACCAACTTAACGAGTGCCATTGCTGCCATTTACAGCTATGTTGTGGTTTAACTCCAATCAGCAACCAAGCACCACCCAGCCGCTCACTCATCCTCCCCCTACCCCAGTGGAATGGGGGAGAGAATCAGGGAGGGGAAAAAACAAACCCTAAAACCCATGGGTTGAGATAAAGGCAGTTTAATAGGACAGCAGAGAAAGAGAAAATAACAATAATAACAACAGAATATACAAAACAAGTGATACACAACGCAATTGCTCACCCCCCAATGCCCAGCCTGCCCCCAAGCAGCAATCACTCCCTCCCCAGCCAACTCCCCCAGTTTCTATACTGAGCTTGACATCGGGTGGTATGGAATAGCCCTGATGGCTAATTGGGATCAGCTGTCCTGCCTGCATTCCCTCCCAGCTTCTTGTGCACCTGGCAGAGCATGGGAAGCTGAAAAGTCCTTGACTGGTGTAAACAGCTGAAGCCAGGACAAGCTAGCAAAGACACGGCTGTAAATCGAAGCAAGTAGATTGTAGCGCTATTAGCTGAAGACGTGTAGGCAGGCCTGCCACAGCAACAGACTTCACACTGTTGCAAAGTGTTGAGTGCTCCGGAGACTGGTATGTCACGTTAATTCAATTAATTGGTTCTTCATCTTGGTTGAAAGATTGACCTGTGAAGCAAAAATATCTCAAGCCAAACAATATTTTTCTTGTCTGTCGTGGGTAAAGTGTTCCACACGTGCTTGTCTGTCAAATATTCAGCTGCAACATGTGCATCTTGATGTTCTCAGGTGACTTTTGCCAAGCCTCACCTGACAGCTATTCTATATTTCACTTTCCCTTGGGCCAGTAAATGAAACATTTTCCTTGCATACTTGCATTACGTTCAGTTGGTGAGATACATATGACTGGGTACAAGCCAAACTGGTGTTTAGAGACTGCGATAAAACTGGAAAACAGAATTGTACTGTGTGGGTCCAAGCATCATTTGCAATGCTCTGCCCCTGGCTAGCCATCCTGCAGCTCCGTGTAGCAGAAGCGTACTCTGTTCCATTTGCATGCAGAGAAGACTTTGAACTGCCTGGCGTGTTGTGTGAAATTTCCCCTTGGCTGAAGGCCCGGTGCAAGATCCACGCACCATTTAAGTTCTTTATGCATTAGCTTTTACCAGAGTAGTTAAATAATTAAGACAGTCTGTTGGCCAATATATTGATAAATGAATTACTTGGCTTCCATTGGTTGCTATTTATGTGACCATGTGGGTTATTATTTGCAAATATTCATGAAGCTCCTGCGACGAGTGGAAGTGCCTGGGTCATGGAATGATAGTACTTTTGGGGAGAGTTGGGGTTTGACCTCACGGGGAACCCCTCAGCTCTCTCCCTAAGGAGGAATTTGTGGCTGAGGGGTTGGGTTGTATTTGCAGACTGCCTGGGCCTGAGACAAAACCAACAAACAGCTCTAGGACACCTGCTTGACCTGTACTGCTTTGATTTAGGGAAATTAAACTCTACCCCATAGAGAAAGAGCTGAAATCCTGCTGCTTTTGGGAATGTTATTTCAATGTACTTGTTCAGTGAGTTGGCCTGGTAGTTTACAATTCAGAAACCCTAGAGCATTTGTGAATTGTGAGGGAAGTACACTATTCATTATCTCCTGTCAGGCATTCATCATTCCAGTGTAAACTTCAATCCTCTCATCAGGATGCAGAACATTACTTATGACCAGTCACAGGCCATGAATAATGGCTTAACGAAATGAACAGTTCTCTAGCAATTCAGACTCAGGTTTGTTAATCAAAACTATTCAGAGCCAGATTCTGGCACTCCCTCACACACACTGAATAACACCTATCCCCAGTGCAGTCTCTTTGGTTTTAATTGCATTTACGGTTTAACAAACTATTTTTTTTAATCTGGCTGACCTCACCTAACTAGCTCACGGGAAAAACTGGAGTTTGCCTCTACCAAAATAAGTAGTTCTTGTCTTGTTCTGCATTAGCACTTGCTGTACAAAACCACTTTGGCAGTGATGACATATCTGCATGTCTTTTCCTTAGGTCCGTCAGAGGGGATATCCACACTGGTCAGCAGCTAAGTGCTGCCTAAAGCTAAGCCATGATTTAAACATCTCTTTTATTCTTTATGTGGGAAAAGTAAGTGAGGTCACACATTCTTTATGGGACTTTATGCACAGCAATAAAATAGCATGACCATATTCATCCATGTGTAGGATTATGCACTATTCTAGTCAACCTCCCAGCTGAGGCTTCACACCACCAGCCGTTCTCTCCTGTATATTACCAAACACGCTTCAGACTTCTGGAAAGTGGAATATATTGGTGTATTTGCAACCCAGTCCCCAAGTATTCCTTTACAAGTGTTCAAAGCAGCTGGTAGCTCTAGCTCTCTTCCCCAGTCGTAGGAGGCTTCTTACATTTTTTGCTATTCTGAACTGTGCCAAGGAAGCTGGTACTGCATTTCCAGAAGCAGGGATTAAGTTGGAACATTTCATTTACGGAGAGCTTTCTGTGTAGCAGTGGTAAGGTAAAGCTGTGGTAATATTGAACTGAATCTTTTATCTTCAATACTATCTTTGCATTGTAAGGCACAGCCTTGGCTGTCATTACACATACTGGGTAAGACCTCCAAGAGTGGCTCCCCAGCACTATTTTGGGGCATGAGACTACTAGCAGGTGTGGAGGTGGTAGGATATGTCCAGGATCCTGGATGCATTCCTACTCCCTCTTGGAGTATTCTTGGGCCGAGACTCCTAATGGAGACTGTCAGGGATGTAGCTACCAACTTCCATTGTGGTCAGAGTCCTCTATGTGTTCGAACAGATCTCTGCATTTTATTTTACCTGTTCATTTGTAAAATAATTTTCAGTGCATAATCTTCCATAACCAGTTTTTCTTCCTTGGGATCATATTTTGGGAAAGAGTCACAGCAGTTTCACCCTGGAATGTGTTTCTCCATATGATTAAATGTCAGTCTATTTGTATGGGTAAATCAGTGCTCAAAACGAGGAAGAAAAAACCCGCTAGATTCATGTCAGAGGATCTCTCTATCAGCAACGGCTGGTGCAGGGGAGGTGCAGCTTGCTTTGGGTTTTTTTCCAGGAGATTACGGTCTGAGGCACTAGCTGCAGTGAGTGGGAAGGGAGGAGCAGGGAAAAGAGGGAGAAGAAAGAAAAGGCCTTCATCTAGAGAGAAGCCAGGAGCACTTATCTCTTCCTCTCCCTCCTCTGCTTTGCATTCACTGCCACCAGCTCTTCATCATCTCTTTCTGCCCTCAGGGCTATAAATGTGGGCATCTGTGGGGGAATAGTCTGATAAATATGGGTTTGTCTCCTCTTGGAAGTTCTCAGCAAATTTTCATTTTGGTAATTTCTTTTCTTCAGGCATTGTATGTTCTTTATTAGAGAAAAGAGAGGAAAAATGCAGCCCAAACAACATTTCAGCTTCTCCAGCAAAGTTTCTATTTTGATTTACTGAAAACTTGTCCAACCAGTTATTTATATTTTATCTGTGGAAGACTCCAAAAAATTCATCTGAAACGGATATTTCCATGGAAACGTCCATCTTTGATGAGATGTCATTCCTCAGATGTTTCAGCTGAAGAATTTTGTCAGTTTTGGCAGAAAAAAAAAGTGGGGGGCTGAACAAACAAAGACCAAGTCACAGGAAAACATGCAATGCTTCAAGTTAATGGGCTGAAATGTCAGCTGGTAAACTGCCATAAAGCCAGAGAAGCCAACCAGTGAACCTGAGTCAATGGAGCTATGCTAGTTTACACAGAGGATCTGGCCTTAGATTTTAATAGAACCAGCCTAGCAAGCTGTTTCTCCGCTGGCCCATCCTCCTCCCTTTTTAATAAGCTCTCAGTCATACTTGGCCTATCCTTTAATAATTCACCCTTCTCTCTTCACGATCCTTCTTCTTTCTCTGGAGATAATGGGATGGGATTTTCTGCTTGCAGCCTTCACAGAAATATCATAGACAGGTTAAACTCTGCACAGCTGGCTACTGGCTTCTAACATATCCCTTGTGCCTCTTTCTGGACTCTAATATCCATCTTCTGTTTGGTCTTTACTTAGCCGGTGCCAACTGACCTCAATGCTATTTGCTATATATTATGATATAGCGTATTGTATTGTAATCTATAGATCCTGGGATATTGAAGCATTAAGCTCACAGAGCAATCAATTACTTTAATGGGAGTTGTGTGTGTCTGGCTGCAATTCTGGAAAACAGATCTATGAGATAGCTCTAGGACACTATCCAACTTCTGGACCAAGAGACTGCTCTACCTCAGAAGTTACTATTTTTTTCTTGCTCAACGCCAAATAGGTATTTAATACACAATTGGCAAGCTGCACATTATTGCATGGGGTTTTTGTTGTTATGTGTAACTACAGTATGAATGACCATGTGTAACTGCTCAGTCCTATGTAACATGTAGCTGTATGAAATAAATACTTGATGATATCCAGTTCCAGAGCTGCAGGTTTCTTACCCCATTGCCTTGAAGCCAAGACCCAAAGTACTGAATTTTGTAAGACCCACCAGACTACTTGTCTTAATCTAGTTCTAGTTTCTTGGTGACCACATCTTCCCTCTCAGCTACTTTGGTTAGAATAGGGAAGTATTGGTGCATAAAAACTCCCCTAGAGACCTTAAAAGGCTTGTACATCTTTGTTTTTTGGAAGATCCTCACTGAAAAAGGAACGACACCTGATTGTCTCCTGTAGAAGTAAATAATTTTGAGTCCCCAGAGAATGTGAGCCCCTGTTTTCAGTGATGTATTTCAAATGCTTTGGTTCCTTGTACCTGATCTTGTTCACATGGAGGAATGAAGACACCATGCAAAGTCTAAGATGTCTTCTCTGTTGATTTTTCAGAAGCACATTGCGTGGAGCATACTTTTGCACACTTTTTTCCAGAGTAGCTGAGATGCTGTTCGATTGCCCCAGGTACAGAGCTGGTAACTGCATCTTCCAGAGAAATAAAAAGTAATGTGTGTGAATGATTTCCTTACTGAAACCCTGTGGACTTTGTATTGATTAAATCAACCTTTTGGAACAACAGAAGTATGATTGATGTCATTTGCATTTCAGCTCAGCATCTTGATTGGCATTCTTGTTTAATGACTCTTCCTTGTTTGTTAAATTTAAACGATGGTTATTGCATTTATTTCTAAAGAACACTGCTTTAATTAAAAAAAAAATCTCTGCTCTACGGAAATTAATATTCACCATCTATATGGCACAAAAGGGTATGTGGTGAACATAGAGAATAATTAGTAGCTGTAGGAGGAGAACTTATGAGAAGATGATTATGAATATGTAATAAAGGAAATAGACTACAAGGAAATTAAACCAAGAAGTTTATGAGTGAATAATTGACCTCTGAGTAAATACGAGCATTCTCTCAACAGCCGCTTGACATGTTGTTAACCACTCAGTATTTCAGAACATTAACCACCCTTTTAACTAACCAGTTCTTTGCTAATGGCAACAACTCACTCTCTGGGGTTGCCTTCCTATTTTACAGGGTGATTGCTTACTGTATGCATAATGCTATAAATACACGTGGTGCCAAAGCTTTGGAGTAGGTGGGAGAAAGGTCATAATCTGTTACATATGTGTAAATCTACCCTTAGCCAAAGGAAGTGGTTGTAGGCACTAACTAAATCTGCTTCCAGAATTACACTGTTATGAATGAGAGCAAAATTTTTTCGCTACTATCAAATGAATGCGGATCTCTTTCCACCACGAGGGCATCAGTCCAAAACTGAGATTTTCAGAACTGATGGTGAAGTTTCTAAAGTCAATTTTCAAAGTTTTCAAAGTTTCCATTTTCCCTTAGATTTGGTGACTAATTAGGAATTGCAGCTTTAAAGACTGTAGGCTAGAGATGTCAGTCTGTTGCCAAGAAAGTCCCAGTATCTTCCAAATGAGAGGCCTGATAGATATGAGCAGATATGTTAGCCAGAAAAGCAAAGCAGTTGTATTTGAGAGGTATTTCCCAAGAAACATAGAACATCCATGAATGAGGGCTAGGCCTTTAACCTGAATTGTATAATGGAGTAGGTGGGGTCAAAGCTCTCTGAAGGAAGAGTAGGTTCATGTTTTGAGGATTTAGAAATCATAACAATAAAAAATGAGATGGTGAAGTTTGGTCATTGGGAAACTTTTGTATTACAATGGCCCATGGAGAATGAGGTGTAATGGCTGTATTTTGAGAATAAAGATTATGTTTTCATTCTAGAGAAACGAGTTATTCCTGCTGATTATGGACCAACCACATTGCTAAATTATTGCCAGTTTTACACCAATGAAACTGATAACAAAGATGTGGTATCAGTGGAGCTTTGTCTTTTCTCCTCCTTCCCATTAAACGCTGGTTAGCGCACCAAACATTTTTTACACCATAGAACAGAGGGCAAGTAGTTATCTAGAAAATGTAATGATCAACTACAATATGTGACTGATTGAATCAGGTGAGTAGTGTGAAAGACGAGGTTCACTTGTTGGCCTTGTCCTTTTTGTTTGGCAAAGAGATAAGAAGACAAAGCTCAGTTTTATCAGAAGTTAACAAATGACTAAGTAGGTGAAAATCTCAAATCAGCTCTTTATTTTATTGTGATCCAAGTAATTAATGGTGTATGCTTGGAAGTGGTAAAAGACCAAACATAATACCTTAGCTATTCCCCCTTCATCTGTGCTGGAACACAACAGAGTGGTGCTGTTGGGAGGTACCGTCTTATCAGTGAAGACCAGGTAGAGCCTTTGGGTTTGAAGGGAGCTGGGCACTTAGTTCTTTAGCCTCCTTGGAAAGTCCTAATCTACATAGCTGTAGTCTACATGAGTCCGTACTTTCAGTCCCAAGTCCCACCTTTGAGTATCTTGCTGAAAGTCAACAAGTTTGGGGAGCTAAGGTTATGAGCCATAGGAATGAAATCGTAAGCTTATCCCAAAGGAAAAGCGGGATGTGGGCTAATTCAGCACAGGTTTTATCAGCAGTGAACATTTTTGTTTCTGGGAAAAGGAGAACAATGCATAAGCCAAAAGCAAGTAGTCCAGAAAAAATTGATCTAGTCTTTTTTTTTGGTGATGATGGGAAGGTTTTAAAGGATACATCTACAACAGTGAAACAAATGGTGTTGATCCCCTTGAATTTGCCTCCTGTTTTTTTTGGTCATTAGAATGATCCCTGGCACAATTTTTGGCTCAGGCCACCCAGCGCTATCCCAAACAGTCTCCAGTCACTGTTTGGAAGTTCACACAGTTGAGGGACCTTTTCCCACAGGCAGTTTGGATGAGGTCACCGTTTTCTGGACGCTGAAGGACTTTGATAGTATGGACACAGCCAGACTGTGGTAGTTGGCCTCTGGACTGTAAAATGCTCCCTAGCAAATTTAGTCCACTAGAAGAGGGGTAGCTGAAACTTGTTAGGCTATATTCAGACATTCAGGGGAGATCCTCAGTTACCTCTTCAGCTGAGAATAGCTGAGATAAGTTGTAAGAGGAAGAGGGAATATATGAAATCTTTTACACAAATCATCCACATTAAAAATGACAAGACTGTTTGGAAGATCTGACACCACTTGAATTGCAGTCTAGTTCTTTTTGGAATGGTCTGCTTTTTTGGAGGTTTTCAGTGTTTGTGGAAAATAGAGGACATGGTGGAGAATTTGGATACAAGAATCGAGGGTATATTTTGAGCCTCTGTGGTTGTGCCCTGTTTCAAAACAAACAAACAGCAGCAAAGATGTAAAGGCCAAGTTCAAACTGGGGTCTAAGACTAAGCTACAAAAGGAGGGAGCAACAGTGCAGACTCCACGAAAGCATCCTTCTGCACCTCTTCTTACAGGTAAACTCTGACATATTGGCCTGAATAGGTGAACATGGGCTTACGTGTTTTCTAGAGATGAAGACAGGATCATGCAGAACTAGAAATCTGATGTGGGATGAGTTTGATTCTGAAGTTCCTGAAAGGGGACTTTTGGGGAGATGGATTTAGCTGTATGGGCAGGGAAGTTAGAAACCAGGTGGTTACAGAAATGAAAAGATGCGAAAAGGTTATCCATAGGAAGGCACCTGAAGAAGTAAAGGTTAGCCTTGTTTAATCAGGGTTAACATTTTCCAAGTGTTTAGATACTATCTTAAATGTTCTGCATTCTAAAGCAATGTTAAACATAGTGGGCCGATTTCATTTTTACTGGCACAAATGAGAAATAAACCTCTCCACTCACTTGAGCTTCTACTGCATGCGAGATCAAAATCAGAGCCAGAGGCATTTGGAGTTTGAAAGAAATGTTTTTGGTTTTGATGTCTATTTTTGCTGCCTCTATTTAGAGCAAACATAGCCAGGGCTGGAAGTGAATATAGCGTCTCTGAAGAGGTGAATTATTCCCAGCCAATCTGTAGTGGCAGAAGTGTGGTACCTTATGGGCTTGAAATAGACCATCCTCATTAACCACATGTTGGGCCAAACTCCATTAATTTCTACAGCCCCTCAGGGCTGAATTTAGCCCATTAGAACAACGTGATAATATTGTTGGGAGCTATTTTTGTGCCCGGTGCTGTAAGTTGGATACTATGATACAGTATAAACTAGGTAAAGCCAAGATATTTTAGGCTTTTTGGCTTGAAGCAATTTCTCAGTATTTGTCCATGCTTTTCTCAAGAGCTCCCAACAGTACTAATTAGTGTACATTAACGATGGTTAAAATTCAGGGAGAACTAATGCAGCGCATGTGTTGGGGATACTTGTGGTGTCTTCAGAGCCATGTCCTTCTAAAGGTGTTTGAAGAGAGCTGTGTGATGTGGTGGTATGTTGGCCAGTGATTGGCGGGACTTCACTAGCAGGAGTAGGAGTGCCAGTGACATAAAGGAAAACTAGGCAAGTTTTCTGCTAAAATCTCTAGCATGGCCCACCTAGAGCCTTTGAGCTGCATCTTGACTCATGGTCAGGGTCCCCTTCTGGTCTATCTTATGTGGAGACCTCTCAGGCTTTGCTGGTGTTGAGGCAGCTGTGTGATTTAGACTTTCAGTTGAGGAAAGAATGGAGGTGGCAAGGTTGCTCAGGCTGACATCATGAGTCCATCCTGGGACTATAACAGATGTCCAGACCCCTTCCTGCAAAGAACAGTGTGAAGCTAAGAAGCAGTTGACATACCTGGTCTATGTGCTACTTCTTAAGCCCTCCCCTCAATTTGTCTTTCCATTCATCACTTGTCTTGTGGCTTTTGGCCATCTTAAGATTCTGGTACGTGTCTCATGAGCTCAGGAGTATCAGTCACTGCTGGGGTTTAGCAGCACAAACAGGAGTCATCAAGTTCCTATGAAAACTTCTCCCAAACGTACACAGTGTCTCCAAATCACGGTCCACTTCTCAAGATGAGGTGAAGTGGGTGAAGGTGGATGCCCTGCTGACAGGTGACAGTTTGCCGTGATGTTACATGATGGTGTTCTCCCATGTTGTTATTCCCATGGCAACGACAACAATCATTTGACACGTCATCCTGCCTGACGCATGCCTGAGCTGTGCTGTGCTGACATTAGCCGGCTTTACACCTGCTGAATAATTGCGCTCTCGCTAGCTTCGAGATGGGGCATGTGAGCTTCAGCCATTCTGAGAACAGCTTCAGTGAGGCAAAAAATCCAGTTAAAGGGAGAAACATAGCAGGCAGCGAGCTGCTGAGTCATTACACAGCCCTCCCCGGATAGCCTTACACCAACGCAGAGGATCAAAGGTGAGGTGACCTTGTGCATCGGAGACGAGGCAAAGTCCTCTGCACAGGCTGGAATGTGCATTAGCTCTGGAATGCAGACAGGCAAACACTGCCTCTATTAGCAGCTGTAGGCATGTGTCTAAGATCATCCGCGTCTAAGGGGAAAAAGCTCTGCATGTGCCCAAAACCAGCGAAGTCAGTGGAAAGATTCCCATCAACTGTGAATCAGGTGCACAGAGAGAGTATTCTTAGATCTGTTCTGCTGACCAGGACTGTGGTTAGTCTGGGTGATGTTTGGTTTTGGTCCACTCTGTTTTGAAGCTAGCTGAAGCTCTTGGAAAGCCTAGAAACCTCTCTTTAATTTGCTAAATAGGAAACTTGCATCTCATCCTCTAATTTCACAATTCTCATTATAATCTCCAAAGAAAAATTAAAATGGGTCATGTTTTAAAGATTACTATTTCTCATCCCATCTCCAGCCCACTCTTTTTATTTCAGTGGTCTAAATATCAAGATTGTTATTTCTGGGTATGTGTGAATCAGTGGTTCTGCACTTGCTGATTTCTATACCAGCTTCTGGCCTGGGTAATTAAACTAAGTAACCTTTTGACTACTTTTAGAGGGATTGTCTGGCAAGGCCTGTTTCACTGGCTAGTCATATGGATCCAAAGCAAAAAAGAGCCCAGTGATGTTTGCCAGATCTCCTCCATTGCTCTGAAAGGTGTAAGACACAGAAAACAAAGGTGTTGGTTGAGATGAAAGCAGGACTCTTGTTTTCTGTTTAGATCCCTTGCTCTGTTTCAGGCTCACAGGTGCTGCTACAATGTACAGGCTGGTAAGATTAATCTTTCTTAACTTTAGACATCTGCAATGTGGGCGTTTAGTCCTGAGTAGTCATCCCGGACCCCCTTTACAGTCCAGCAATTTACCTCATCCTAAAGTAGGCATTTGCAAGACATGCCCTATTGGGTAATGCCCTAAAAGACTCTGGTTGTCTTCATGGACTTTAACAGGGTCTAGCAAATAAGCTCACAGGTAGACATCCACAGCTGAGGTATCCAGATTTGATTAGAAAGCCTCAGATTTACAGTCTAGTTTTCATTGGATCTCGGGGTTTTAAAATCAAATTTATGTTCAGTCTGTTTTCACTTCAGTCAGTCATCTCTGGAGATGGATTTTCCCTCTTTCCAAGACATGATGTAAACTTCGTCCCTAAACCATCTGCACATATGGCCCTTTGCAGAAATCATGCTTTCATGAGTGTCTTGCCCTTGGGCATACCTCTCTTTCAAACCACCCTCTAGGAAGTATTTTGTAACAGGGGAATCTGAACGGGATGGTTGTGCTTTTTTCCCTTGCTCCTTGGGAAACCACCACTGACCAGAACACCCATGAGCAAAAAAGCCACCAGAGCAGAAAGCTCAGATGGGTTCCTTCTGGACAAAGGCCATCATGATGTCCTCATGAGCCAATCTACTTGCAGAACAGGAGAGCTGCATCTGGATCATGCCTTACAACACACCGTGGGATCCTGAGGATGAAAGAAGCTATATAAACATAAAATATCTCTGTTGATTATAAATGACAGTGAAAGGGAAATGCGTGATATAAAGCAGTTCCAGCTCTGGTCTAATAGCAGATAAACAGCACTGGGGCTGTTGGTCAACTGGTGCTATCCGCTCTACACCACTTGTGTTCAGACAAACTGCAGGGGAAGGATATTTTTTCCTATCAACCCCACAAAGATCCACGTATTCCTATATGCCTTTCCTACAGAGATAAAGACATGGACACTGCTGACATGTTACATTCCTCTTATCTGGGGCAATTGCGCAATCCCACTGGTGTAAATCTCCTGCTTCCCAGCATGATGCAAGCAAGCTCTGCCGTTGCAAAGAGGGAGGGCAGTCTGGCATGGCGCTACCCCCCTAAAGCAAGAGGTGTGACTTGTCAGCAGGAAAATCATGGAAGCGATTATACAGAAGGTGACAAAAGGTTGGAAGTTAGTGCAGGGTGCTTCCAAGAAAGCACCATACAGACTCCACAGCAATTCCTTCTCTCGCCATGTGTCTTATGTAAGGTAAGAAGAGACTGATGTACTTGTCTGGGTAACCTCCCGAAAATCTGGGCAGGACTGTCACGCTGCAGGCTGCCGTCACATGATCCATCTTTGGAAATATGGTCCCATCAGGAGCACTTCCAAATTGTGCATTTCCAAGTCCTGCCGTCCTGAGGACTCTGGGAATGGTTTTCATTTAGTGCAGCTTCAGGGGAATGAATCAGACATCAAGTGCCACTTTAGATACCCTGTGTTATCAGAGACATCTGCATGAAGCTGAAGATAGGAGATGGGACCTGTGCGAGACCTGTGCCCTTCCTGAATGGCAACTAGAAGCCAGGTGAGATATATCAGGGCATCTCAAAGGGCATGAGATGCCTGTATTTAGGCACCTGCATGCCTTCCTGCACATCTACACCCTCAGTGTCTCCACTGGAGCTGGTCACCCTGGGCTGGTTTCACAGTTGGTGTAGAGGCATAAATATTTTCAAGGTGTGGTTTAGCCAAACTGTTTTAGACACCTATTTCAGGAGGAGGTGAGTTGTTCCCTAGACACCATGGACTGTCATAACTAGATTTCTGTGACTGCAAAGGGAACTCAAATTTAGACACTTACATGCAATCAGATGAACCTCATGCCAGATCTGGTCTGTCTGGTGTTGACATTAGCTTAATACCAAGAAAACAGCAATCCATGGACCTGATTTTACTTGCAATTACAGCAGTGTTGATAAGATTAGATTCAGAACCACCATTTGGCAGTTGTCCCCCAAAGTAAGCTCTGACAGATATTCATTATGGTAATGTTTTCATGGCTCCTTGTGTAAAAACAAGAGTTTCAGTTAAGAGTTATTTGTTTGGATTCAAGCCAATTGCAAATGGCTTCAATTTTAACGGGGTGTCCCACAATGCTTTCAATTACAATGAGGTGAGTAAGAGATGTTTTGGTTTGCTGGCAATGCTGAAAGATAATTACACACATCTATATTGTTCCTGATCTAATAAAAAAGTTTCACCCAATCCCAGAGAAAACATTTCAGTTCGCTTTTAAGCATTTTTCATGTTAAGAAGAAAAACAGAGTGAAAGGAAATCTCTGAACAAAGAGACATTTCATCGTGAAATCTGTCTCAAGCAACTTATGTTTTTTAATTCTAAATGAATTCATTTGGCAAAACTGACAGAAATTCACAATGTTGCTGCTTTTTTTCACCAGAAAGAGCATTTAGCTCCCCAAAAATACACCCACGCTGTTGCAGCTGCAGTGTTCAAAAAGCTACAGGGCTTTGGACCCTTGCTGGCAGGGTGGGAGGGACCTGGGACAGTCCCGGCGGGTTGGTGACAGCAGGTTAACAAAGGGCTCTTGGAAACCTTCCCCCCACTACACTTCCACAAGGTAAATGTTCCCGGTATTATTTGCAACACAGTCATATGTCACAGCAAATGCCAGGTACAATAAGACCCAGACAGCAGAACTGCGTATAAATAGATGAGGGAATTCCTGGCATTAGTTCTGGAGCAGTTTGGGACTGGAACGAGTGAAAAATACAATTTCTCTAAAAGGGAAGTTTCCTGTAAGTAAAAGAAATTTTCCCCCGTTTCTCCCCCCTCTTCTTTCCCCAGATTCCAGTTTTTCACCAGGGAGAATCCAACTGTTTCAAGTGAGTTCAACCAGAATTTCATTTTGCTGAACTGGCCTGATTTGGGATGCAAACCAACCTCTGAAAGGCTGAAATTTCCCGTGAGAGCAGAAATTTTCTGAATTTTGCTCATCTCTAGTTACTCCTTGCACAGAAATGGCCTAAAGCAAACAAACAGCCACTCTTCTAGTGCAGATAGGAGAGCTGCCTGGTAAGTAGGTTAATTTGGATGGCGTTCTCTGGGTGGCAGCTCTTCTTCCTCTCTTCTGCCTGGGGAAACCTGTGCAGTGATCAGCTCTGCAACACAGGGCAGTGACAAGCTTTCCTTCAAGGCAAAAATGGACTTAGACATATATAAACTCAGAGATCCTTTCCTACAGGAGTCATGTACACCCCGCCTGACGCAGCTTCACTGACCTCAGCAGAGCACCCCAGCAAAAGGATCACCTCATTCTATATGTGAAAATATTCATTTTTCCAGCAAAGCTAAGGCCCTAAATGATTTTTTGGTAGGCTCCACAAAGCAGCTGATAGCCCAGATGGGACTTCATAGCTGTGGCTGGATGCTGAGAGGCTGCCAGCTGGTGATGCATCCCTGTCGGTGAGGCATCAGCATGGTGCTGGTGAGGATCAGCAAACGCGCCAAAGCAGGGAGCCTGCAGGGATGAGAGACGGACGTGTGCAAGTGGCTCTGGATGGAAGCAGCTGGTTCCTTCTTATTGCCTCTCTCTCCATAACGTGACAGCAAGAAGACATCAACCTCCAGAGCTGATGAAAGCCTGGGGCAGAGCAGCCTTGGGGCAGCTGATGGGGAGAGCTGGACCCCTGGGGCAAAACAGTGCTGGTTTTCTCTGCTGGAAAGTTGCTATCAGTATGTATAGGGCATGGGATGCAGGGTCGAGTGGTTCTGCCTCCTTGCAGCAAAGGCAGATGTGCCCTCTGAGCACTGCAGTCTTGGTCCTGAAGTATTCATGGCTTTCCATGCTGAGCTTCAGCCTTCCTCCAGCTATGGTATAGTAGCAGTCCTTTGCCTCTCATCTGAGGATAGCAAAGTGCCCTGCAAACAATTAAGTCTCACAATCCCCGAGCGAGCTGGGGAAGAATTATCTCCTCATTTTTACCTGTCTGGAAAATGACACAGAAATTAATTGACTTCTTCAAGGTCACTCAAAGAGTCAGTGGGAAATTTGAAAACGGGACCCAGGAGTCCTGACTGCTGGTCCTTTCTAACCACTAGATACCTAACATCAATCGCTAGAGAACCTGCTCTTAGGCTTTACAATTTTGATTAAAGATTCAAAAAATATTGGAGCTTTAAAGGAAAAAGTAATTCACTATAACTTTACCAAGTGATGCATGACTGGGCACAGCCCCTCTGGGAATGCAAGCACTATTTGAGAAGAACTGATCTGCTGTATGCTCTGCATGCGCCTGAGGTCCTAAGCTCAGCGCCAGCTGACACGGGCAGCAGGTTTGGCTCCTGCCATTGTGGGCAGCTCAGGCGGCTGGCAGGGCTTTGCATGTCCATGTCCGGAAGATGAGGTCCTGAACGGAAGAAGCAGCAAGCTGTGGGTTTACACTTTACACTGGGCTTCTGTTGTGTTATGTGTTCAAAAGCATGTAATCTAGCTGCTAAGTACAAGCAACCTGGGCTTTGAGAATAACACGGGGAGTTTAGTAGATGCAACTCCTGCTCTGTGAGCAGAAGCAGAGCAGTAAGTTGGCTCTTTGCCCAAAATCATCCTGTGTGGGGCAGAAAGCACCTTTCCCTGGGCTCCTCATGCCCTTCCCTGGGCTCCTGCCCCACAGCCCTGTGCTCCTGCAAAGCTCAGCGACCTATTTCTGATGCCACCTCATTTCTTCTCCCACCAGTGCACAGGGACACCCTCTCAGCACACCCACTGCTCTCTCCTTGGTGCAGCCCCGCCGCTCAAGTGTGATGAGGGTGAGGGCAAGGGCAATGAGAGGAGCACAACCTGCCCCTTCATTTGCTCTTGCCTGCTCTTACCTCTCTGGGATCACCACTTCCAACCCCTCCATCTCCATCAGCAAGACCTGTCCCAGCCATGTGGCTCCAGTAGCCTGACTCACTGTTACCCTCTAGTGCTGGACCAGGCAGGTGACAGGCATCTCCCTGGAGAAAGAAGGCATTGCAGGCAACACTAGGTTGTCCTCTCCACTCCCAGCCACCCCAAAGTCAAGTCCTGGCCCCAGCAACTCATCATAGGGTGCTGAATTTCAGCCCCTCAATGGTTTGCTGAGCTACTTGCTCTGCCTCTCACACCACAGCTGGGCAGATTTGTCACCCAGCTGTTGGTAGCATGGACAAGCATTTTGATTCACTTGATTATGTGCCTATTGTGGGTCCTTCCTTCCTTCCTTCCT
>VZTL01043043.1:4818-16652 GCA_013400535.1 Scopus umbretta
GCCAATTCTATTTAGATATCAGGGAGAAGTTCCTGACTACTAAGACTTTGTATGGAAACAATTTTCACAGATATTACTACTGACTATTCCAGTCAAGACTACAAAATACTTGTATAATAATTCTTACCTGTTGCTTTAGCCACGCCACCTGATCTCCTCACAGAATCACAGAGTACTTCACCGGAACTGTCCACTAAGCTGTATACTTTAAGCATACCATCTAAGCACAGTGAGTAAAACCTGCAAATATACAGGTGCACAGATTTAATTTGTTCTGATTGATGCCTACATTTTTTCCGGAAAATCTCATCCTGCATCATTAAGCTTTTACCTATATTTCTGACTAGTTTTACTTCCCATACATTTGCCCTTCCCAAGCCCTAGATGTCCGCCTTGATAAAGCTACTTCTGTCTCATATCACCTTTGCAAAAGTACTAAACAAGTTTTCACCTTCATTACTCCTCCTGATGGCTGACTATTACCACAAGGCCACAGGGACATAAAGAGGAAAATTATAATCAGCTTAAGAATAAAGAACATCCTCAATCTATGTTTATTTATTCCCATACTTAACTAAAGAAATGCTTTATAAGCCTTTCTGGCTCTGATATTCAGTTGTAATATCAGCCAGAAGTTAAATGTTCCATGGGATAAAGACCATTCCTTCATTCATTAGGGAAGTGCAGAAACTGAGTTCATTCAAACGTTAAGAAAGTCAATGAAGTAATTTACTAATAAATTAGCTGCCAGAGAGCTCTGGACCAGTGCTAGTCTGTACTAAACTAGCAGTACAGATGTACCTCAGATTTAGTTGTTAAACAATTAGTTGAGAAATTTCTCCTTTTCCTGAGTGGCTTCTCAGCCATTATTTTATCCTTCACAATAAAAAAAAAAAAAACAAAAACAAAAACAATAAACCTAATTAATCAGGAGAATGAGCATCAGGAAGAATACAAATACATAGGACATGAAGAGAATAACACAGCTAAACAAATGCACAATGAAAACCACTTTCATTCTACATAAATTTTCCATTTTAATGTTTCACAGATTCACTTTAATATAATATCAAAACATGCAATTTCTGGGATATGGTAACAACTACCCCAAAAAACTAGCTAAAATGCTGTATTGATGACATGAAAATGCATGTATCACTATAATATAAATACATTTGAGCTTCTAGGTAAGGAGGGGAAGGAAAAAAACTAAATTATGTTTGTAAATGGGCATAAGTGATCTTAAACAGAAACAGGAGACAACAAATCAAGACTAAAGTTTAAAATGTAACTAGCAGGGTAAATAAATTCAAGACAGTCTTACCCATGCTTTATGAGAGCATGAAACAGGCTGGGGAGGGGGGAAAGCCAAGTAGATATTATTTTTACAAATGCCAGACATACAAGACAGCAGTCTAAGAGATAATGAGCAGATGGGGGATGAGAATTTTCTATTAGAAAATGGCATTCAATTGATGGCTGTACAGTTAATTAAATACTGTTCATTAAATGCTCTTAATTAAATTTGAGCTCATTTTATCTGGTAATGGTTGTGTTTTGGTATATGTGGTATATATTTTGTATAAATGTGCATTTATTAATTTTGGTGTGAAAAGGAATACAATAAATCTTTTATGAATCTCAGAAATTTCAATTTTTTTTTAATTTTAACATATCAAGTAACAAAAAAACTAAATTGATCAATATTTTTGTTGTTATCAGACAATTCTGATTTAGAAAAGATGTCAAAAACATTTAGAACTAAGAATTCATTGAACAAGGTTACTGAAGGTTGTTTCTTTTTCTTGGTTTAAAAAGTGTTTTTAAATGTAATTTTTAAGACTTTAAAATAAAATATTTATCAAAAATAAAAAGATAAGACGTCTTTCAAATTCAAATATTTTTCTAATAGTTTTTTCGGTTTCCACCATTTTAAGGGGGTGGTTTGTTTCATACAAACCCTTCAAAGTAGTAAAGAGCAAAATCCATTGTCTGTGAGAAATGATTGATATGTACAACTAGTTTAAAAATACTGTAAGTTAGGCACAATTATGAACAAAAGGGCAATTCCGTATTGCCAAGTAAAACTGTGCAGTTAGCCTTACAGCTGCTCAGATTTATCAGTATGATTACATATCTGAGCAATCCAAATCAACGTGATTAATGTCCTGTAAGCAGGAAGGAAACTAACATCACTGTTTACCAAATGCTCTGAAACTACCCCCATCTTCCCTAATTTTAATAGCTAGGACCAAACCTGAAGAGTGTCTTCTACCACTATTGAAATCAACAGTACATGCAGATGCCTTATGTCTACAAAACAGAGAGTGCACAGTACAGACCACCTTTCTGACATGTTTTGTAGAATTTCACTTTCTCTAGATTATGTAATTAATTTATGTTTTCTGCTGCATTTATCCTCTCTACTTCTAACATTTATTACTTCAATTAGCTTTCCTGTGGAGAGAGGGAAATCAATAACTGGGAAAAAAACCCCAAAGAAACACAAACAGAAAAACAGCACTCAGAAGTTTCATCTACATTTCTTAGAAAATAGAGGTATGTCTGTATGGATGTTCCCCTTTACCTTTACCCTGAGGCCAAGAACTCAAAGCACCTCTGCCCAGCACAAGTAATGCATTTGTCATCTGAAACAGCACAGCTGGCACTTGGCCCCTGAATCCTGTTCAATATGCAGTAGAGCACTGCCTGGCTGGCACTTTTGCAGGTATGGACTTTTCCCATTTGATGCTACTGCTCCAAGTTTTTCTTAAAAGTTCAAATTCAAAGTTCAGGGAGGCAGCAGTGATTGGTAGTAGCAGAGTACTTTCATATGTGACCAAAAGAAAGGATGATAACTGAAAAAGTATATTACATTTTATTTTATTTCATGCACAGTTCTGACAATTATAAGAAAATATAATTTAGAATCCCAAATATTCTCAAGAAAGCCATATCAAATGCTTCTACAGCTTTCAACAGGACATACTTGTGTTAAAGCCAAGAAGCAAAACACATTTTTAGATGGTGCAAGAAAATGCCACATATGAAGGAGCAACATTATGTTCTGAATCAGTTTATATCTTCATGGAAGGGAATTTATACCGTTACTAGTGATTAAGTATTACCTCTTCTGGCTAAGTAATACATTTTAGGTTGAATGAAAGGAATGAAGGCCTTGAATGAAAGGAATTCTTCACATAAAGTAGAATCAAGGAGATGGTAAGGCTGGCATGATTTCCTGCTTTCCTCTCATAAACCTGTTGGGCAAGTCACATACTTTTAAAGACAAATTTGAAAAAAGTGTATGTGTATCCAATTTTTCAGGTATTTGTATCTCCTGTGTGCAAGAATCAATGTTTGGGCCTTGACAGGAAAGATAGCCAGAATCATCCCAAACTGTATATGTCACACCTCTGAGCGACGGACAGGACCCTTTCTGGAATGCATGGAACATATGGCGAAGTCCTAAAAATGTGTCAATTTGTTTAAAAGTTATGAATTACACCGTGATGTAAGCAGTTCTATTTTCTCTACAGCATCTGTCAACAAGCCACACACATTTCAGCAGTTTCTTCTTGACATTAAAATTAAACATTTCAAAACTAAACTAAATTCAAAATCGAACTGAATTGTTCTGTGGCCTATCTAGCCCACTGAGCAACTCTTACCAGCTGCAAAACAGCAGCACAAGAAGTGTCTTGGAATGATGAAAGGAGTAGCCTTCCACTCTGTATTAGCTAAGGATTTAGGAGATTGTATGCTTATTGGAGCCTCTGTGGTTTCAATAAGAGAAATTATGCATGAACAGAGTTATTTTGCATAAGTATATCTTTGCACAGTATGTCTGATGCATCCTGACACCGTGTATGATTTATTGCATGTAACTACTAGATGTTTTATGGACACCTGACAGTCTAGGCTTCCAAGTACCAGGAAAAGCCACCAAAAGCTATAAAAATACAGCATAAATGACATCTTGCATGCTTTTTTTTTTATGGGAGACAGGATTTAATGGTAAAATATGTGAAATCTCATATTCTAGCAGAGTGTCTGGATGCATTAGCAATCACTGCTGGATCAAACTGAACTTGGACCCTCTACCCTCATGACTTAGGAGGGCAGTGTTTCCACCCACTGGCTAGGATGCTTTCATCTATTCCAGCAGTTCACAATAAAGGCATGTTGCTGAAGCAGTTTAAAAATGTTTTTATTGCTGCGTGACTTGTTCCTCAGAGACAGAGAGGATTTCAGCCAATGTGGCATCTTTTAGAAAATGTACTGTACTGTTCCCTCTATAACCTGGCCTTGAAAAGGAACTGCAGTTTGCTGGAAACACTTCCTAGAATCAGTTAAAGGGCTAGCATTCATCTTCTTTAAATTAAAGTGAAATTAAATCAAGCCAAATTCCAACCAGCTCTGCCTGCCAAGAAATTTCAGAGGACTGGCATCTCTAGAAGAATCTAAATGGGCTACAATGATGGCACAGCTCTGACTGGAACCGAAATAAGTTTTATAGCAATGAGGATGTGTAGATAAGAAACCCAGAACTGAAGAATTACTATAGAATGTCACTCTTCAGGTCACAAGCAGCAGTCTCATAGTACGACACAAACTAAAACTACGTATTTCCCACAGAAAATCCTCACAGATGTCAGGAAAGGGATTGCAAAAAGATCAAGGGAGAAATTCAGTCTTTCCTTATTGCCAACCTTAAGGTAGAAAATTGACTTTTCTAAGCCCCATTTATTCCTCCTTTGTTACATGTCCTCCTATCATCATATTAATTTTTCCTCCCAATTCCATTTTTTGTTTTGTTTTGTTTTTCCATTGACATTCACTCCCTGAATTCTCAGCCCAATTGATTCATCTCATTAAAAATATCTATATGTAAATAGTTAATATGGAGACAGGTGCACCATTACTTGGATTTCACTATTCTTTCATTATCAATGTAGGAACATGATAGCTCCCATTCAGGCTATTCCTTTGCCTGATTGCATACTAAAGATGATATAAGGGCTTCATTTTGTAGGATTTTCTATCCATATCTTTCATATGGTTTTTATGTTAAAGGAGAGTTATGCCTGATTTATTAAATATGCAGAACACATGTACTTCGTAATGGTTCTGCATTTGACACTCCTAAAATATTAAAAGTATTAAAATACAAGTGTAGATTATTATGGCTATGGATTTCAAAACTGGCTAGTATAATTATTTCACTAATGTCACCCTAAGGTACTACTGAAAGTAGTTTTATAGCATTTAGTTTCTCTAATGAGTATAGCATCCGCCATATAACTTATGAAAACAGTACTCATAGAAATATGGCAAAGCAGAGATTCTTCCAACTCCAGTAGCTTCAAATATCCCCATAGTATGATATATAGTGATTGCATGCAACAAGCAGAAAGCATGATTAACTTTTAAGCTTGCATAATGTAAGCCATAGCAAGTAGCAGAAAACCATGCTGGCTACTGAGCACGTCCATTTCTTTTTACAGTTGGAACTGGTGATGGATATTGGTGTCTTGAAAAATAGCAAAGCCAGAAAACTGGATTCTCAGCTTTCCAACTGAGGTAGTTTTTTATGTGGCTCTGACACGAAGAAAAAGAATTGCAGACTAAAGAAAACTTATTTTAAAACCTGTAGTAAAATATATACATTTATTAGTCTGGAAAAGGGTCAGGAGGTTCATTAGATTTCTTCCTGCTTCTCACCGGCCAATAACTGATACATTAACCATGTTCCATCAAAGACACTCCTAATATGGATTCAGTCATATACTGACAAATAAAGAAGAATGGTAAACTCAGATGTCTGATGCACATGAAAAATGGGAAAACATGAAGTTGTTTAATGTACTAATTTACATTTACCTAAGATTGAGTACAGCATGTTTATATCAACTGGAGTTTTATTTTAAGACATTCAAGTCAATGTAGTGCTCTCCCATGGAAATGTCTTTATGCCTCAGTTCTGCCACCTTAGCTCTTCTAGGCAAGCTTAAAAAAAAAGAAGAAAAATCCAAAACATCAGGTCGTCTTGTATTATGACTAATATGACAGACTTCTTTTTTCTCCACCGAACTACTCTAAACCCACAAGCAGAGCTCAGTTCACTGGAAATAGAACAAAGTTCTTTACAGTACATGCTTCTCTTCATCCTCTCCTCCCTCTGTAAATTAACCTTTTTCACAAGAGTATATATACATATATTATGGTATCTGGAAACTGCAAAAACTCCACTTGTTTTGGCTGGATGAACCAGTGGAGGCATTCTGTGTGTGTCTATCACTTGACATAATTCCATAAACAACTCAGGGAGAAGGAAAGTTTACTATCAGAAAGATAAATTATATTGTTATTTCTTTTACATACTGCAGGTTGCCAATGATAAATATAAAGATTCTGTTGTCTTTTCAAAATCTTAATTTTCTAAAATCTAAATCACTGAAAAATCAGTTTTTTTTTCCCTCAAATGGGTATAAATTTGTATAGAAAAGCCTTACATATTAATTAATCTATATGCTCTAGAATACTGATTAGCAGATTAGATACATTAACACTTATTTTAAGTCACCAAAACAAAGTTTTGAAAGGTACCACTTTACTAGAAAAATTTGAGGTCTCAATTAATTAAAAATGATGGTTAGCTTTCTTCCAAAGTTTGTAACATATATAGAAAAAAATATTTGAATAAAACTTGTAATAAAAAAAACCCATGAATATATGTCTATGTATATGGATAAGGTGAAAACGTTTCACATTTATCATTCAAGGAAGACACCTGAGCACAGTGTCAATTCTTAGAAGGAGAGTTTGAAGGTCCCTGATTCTAATGTTTCCTATTCTAGCTCACCAAAAAGCTACTGTGATGCCTTTGATGTGAAAGCATTATTTGTCACTTACCAGATATATCTTATTCACAGCTGTCACAAACTGTAAATTTCCGATTTGTTCCTGTAACACACTCTGATGTAACGCAGACACTCACAGCTTTCATAGAAGCTTCTTTGCGTGCAAAGGAAGCTCTTCTAAACACATCTGATTCAAATGCCTAGTCATGGAAGAAGTAAATTAAATCATCTCCAAAGCCTCTGTCTCACACTGACCTGTGTGGTAGGAATGCCACTCTCATTCCTTTGTCATTCTGCCCAGAATGTCCCACAGATTTTGGCTGCTGCAAATCAACTGTTCCATTGATTCTTCAAAATTCATTGTCCAAATTTATCATAACATTTTATCTGACCCCCAATTTTGTGTTTTTTCCTATTTAACAGCTGAATCGCTAGAAATTTAGGGAAAAGGACATTTTATATGAATTTTACATTGCAAAAGTTAGATTTGCCTAATACCACACATTTTGGAAATATTTCAGAATGCCACACACTGTGCTGATGAAAAACAGAAAATCTGTTGCTTCCATTACGGAGTACTCTTATGCAGTTGCATCATTTCACATTCTGGTGGGGACAAGGAAATTCTTACACATCGTCTTGATTCTGACAGTGGCCAGCTTCAGCTTTGAAACATGAGTCTGAAATTCTGCATTTTAGAATGCCAGCATCACAAATTTAACATTTTAACTACTATGAGGCCTACTATGAAAGTCTTTTGAAGCTATGCAACTGAGTGTTATGTGGGGTTTTTATATACATTCTTCCTAAAGAATAAAATATTCCTTCCAAAATTACTTGTGGCTGAATAATTTTATTTAAAAATAAAACATCTGTAGAAAAATATCAATTTCATTTCACAGGGAACTGGCTTTATAAAGCTGTTATGCTGAGAAGGTTTGTTGTGAGTCATCATACAGTTGTGCTCTTTTGCTAATTTTCTTTATTAAGGCAATGCTACATGTCTACTACAACCAGTTAGAACTGATTAGAAATCATTGCTTGAGCTGAGGTCTTTAAAATGGCTCCTTCAATTTTTTATTCTGTGTTTATATGGCCTCGTATTCTATTTTATTTACTTTAAATTGCGACATTTTCCTTATTTTTTTCTCTCAAACTCTGATGCTTCAGCTAAAAGTAGAACATTTTTTTAATATCCAAAAATCCTAACACTAATTAAAAAGTTCATCATCCTCCTAAATTACTATGCATTCATATAGCTCCTTAGTCTTACACTTTTAGAAGCAGCTCCAGTTTATCCACTGCATTTCCATATGGATTGATACCACGTGGCCTACAGAGCAGTAATGTTTTTGCAGTTCCCTGAAATGAACTAGATCTCATAATAAAGGCAAAGGCCTTGTATGAAAACTGTGCCCCAATGTTAAAAGGATTCAAAGAAGTAAATCTTGCTGATTCACACAAATGGCTGCAGTGCCCTATTCATGACATTTTATGATTAAGGCCTTGAACTAGCAAAGTCCTTAAGTTCGTGCTTAACTTTGAATTCAATAGAAGCATTCACCTGTTTGAAATGCTTAAACGCTTTCTTGAATTGTGACCCAAATAAAGTGAACAAGCAATGAAAAAAAAAAAAAAAAGAAGCAATAAAATTTACGTATGCATCAAGTACTCTGAAGCCCATTTCAAGAAGCTGCCCCATCTGCCAGCCATATGCAAAAGTATTCTGTAGAATCCCTGGATATTGTACCCTTCTCCCATGAATAAACTCTTAAATTGCAATTAACTCTGCCTTTATCTGTGGTCTTCTCTCTTTTCTTTAGTTTTCTACAGCCATTTGAAACTCTTCCATTTACCAAAACATTTTTCTAGTGTTCAATATAAATAGGCTTGATCTTACGTCTTTAATCTTGATTTTGGCTTTCATTTTGAGTTACCTACTTTATTCTCATGTGTCACTTTAGATTAATTTGTTATGCTAAGTACTTGCCAAATAAATAATGAGCTTTCAAATGAGTCCATATGTAATATGGAAAGGATTCAATTATTCCTAACACTATTAACATTTTACTACTGTATCAGGGTCATAGCTGGAAATTTGATAGATACCTTCAGTATTTCCAAGAGCCCCAGTCTCTTACCTGTGAACCACTGTTACCGCTAAGACATTGGCATCTAATGATCTGTAATAATGACAAAGAAGGGGCAATTCTTTGTAGTGATCCCTGCAACTAGACACTCTTGATGTCACTTATTTTGGTACCAAACTTAAATTATTATAAAGCTCCTGCCTAGTGCTGAAAACTATTATTTTGGAGAGGAGAAAGGGAATCAATAGTCTAAGATTATGTGAAGAGATTTTTTTTTCTTTCTTTCTTTAAGCAATAGATGCCTGAGTTAATTTTGTTTCCTAACTGATTGTTCTTAAAACTAATCTTGCATGACAGCCACAGGTAAGGTTATTAGCTGCATTTGATGCACCACTGTGTGGAAGACTCTGTGTGAATTAAAGGTAGTACCCTGTACAATCTGCAAAGGTGAGAGACCATGAAGGAAAGAGGAACAGAAGTACAAGCAGATGAGGTGACACCATACCCCTTGCCAGAGGTATATGGGAAAGGGATCCATGCATCCTATCCCAACCCCTGAAGCTGCTTTTGCCACATTGTGAATACCAACAACTGGGCTAAGGCAGTCTGAAGGTACATTCTTATCCACTTTTCAAAATGTAGCCTGTCTCCTGGGATTGAGTCAGATCTTAAAATATTTTAAGATCACTCACAAATTCCTTTGAGAATTCTTTCAACACCACTGTAAAGAAGTGGAATATTATTTTCTTGAACAAAAAATATGCAATTCCAACTATTTGATTTTTCCTATTTTCTCTACAGCCATTTTACTGACAAAAATGAAACAGGGGAGTTTTGAAAGTACAAGATCAAAGAGAAGAACTTGTCATTTGTACATATTTCAGAATTTACACCCATAATTACACATTTCGCTCTCCTCCCTATGCTATCTACATCATTAGGAATGGACAAAAGACAGCAACCACTTGGATTGCCAAGTCCAGTCCTTTGCAATCCCTGAAAGTAAACAATAATCTATCAGGATTAATATCTTCATGTCCTTGCATACTGCCAGGCAGAAAGAATTTTCAACACTTTGGAAGAAACTAAAACCTGGATGTCCAAAATGCACAGCTATAAGGTGCCACAGCAGAGCAGGAAGGCTCAAGGGAATCACCAACATCCCAGATCCTACCAGCAGGAAATAATTTATGAAAGATTTTGAGGCCACATTGCCATGATTAACCACTGTCAAGTACCCATCTGCTTCTGGAGATTTGGAATCTGAAAACTCAAAAAAACATATCCTATGCAGTGGCACAGCTCCAGTCCAACTATGTGAATGAACCCCTGCACCTATAGAGACCCTAGGGCCTACAAGAGGTGTCAAGTCTCTCAGAGAGGCCTATGTATGAATGCTGGCACTGAACACCAATATCTGGCCAAGGCAGCAGTGAGGCAGAGCCCTGCTCCAAGGCATGTGCTCTATTCTCAGCTTGCATAGAGGGACGGAAGAGTATTACCCAGTAGAAAAGTATCACTGTTTATTCATCATGTAAAAAGGCAATAATCATTGTAGTAGATAGAAGACAGCTCCTTAAAGATCTCTGAGGGGCTGTGCATTTCAGCACATTTTATACTTTATACTGTTTTTAACTATGTTTTTTTATACTGTTTTTAACTATGCCAAATAAGCAAACAAAAAGCCATATAAAAGTACAGGATTATCACTATTGATCTTGGTGCCGTGGAATTGTGTAATAAATCATACCATTGACAAAACCTAGTGAAGAGTGAGTTTTTGAAACACCATCTCAAGTTCAGTTCTTTCTTATCTGTGTATTAAACCAATTTGCTCCAGTGACCTAGAAATAAGCCGTATGTGATTCATTAAATTTAGACCCTAGATTCAAATGTTGTTCAGCTCACAGGTGTATGCATTAGATCTCTTTTACCTCTTCTCTCTTCCCCAACGGTTTTTCTGTTTGCTTAGCTGGATTGTTTTCAGTGGTTTGAGTAGTGACAAAACAGAATTATACTTGCAGATGTCCCTTACCAGTAGCTGCTTTCATGAAGCCTGTGATGGGTTGACTGTGGCTGGATGCCAGATGCCACAAAGCCACTGCATCACTCCCCTTCTCAACTGGATAGGGGAGAGAAAAATATAACAAAAAGCTCATGGGTCGAGATAGGGACAGGGAGAGATCATTCACCAATTACTGTCATCGGCAAAAGAGACTTGACTTGGGGAAATTAGCTTAATTTATTACCAATCAAATCAGAGTAGGATAATGAGGAACAAAACCAAATTTTTAAACACCTTCCCTCCACACCTCCCTTCTTCCCAGACTTAAATTTACTCCTGCTTCCCNGGACAGGGAGAGATCATTCACCAATTACTGTCATCGGCAAAAGAGACTTGACTTGGGGAAATTAGCTTAATTTATTACCAATCAAATCAGAGTAGGATAATGAGGAACAAAACCAAATTTTTAAACACCTTCCCTCCACACCTCCCTTCTTCCCAGACTTAAATTTACTCCTGCTTCCCCTCGCCAGCAGTGCAAGGGGACAGGGAACGGGGGTTGTATTCAGTTCATCACATGTTTTTTCTGCCTCTCCTTCCTCCTCAGGGAGAGGATTCCTCACACACACTTCCCCTGTGCCAGTGTGGGGTCCTTCCCATGGGAGACAGTCCTCCAAGAACTTCTCCAACGTGAGTCCTTCCCATGAGCAAAAGTTCTTCATGAACTGCTCCAGGGCAAGTCCCTTCCTGTGGTTCCTCTCTCCATGGGGTCACAGGTCCTGCCAGGAGCCTGCTGTAGTGCAAGCTTCCCACAGGGTCACAGCCTCCTTTGGTCATCCACCTGCTCCACTGTGGCATCTTCCATGGGCTGCAGGT
>VZTL01043045.1:0-20797 GCA_013400535.1 Scopus umbretta
ATTGAGCTCAAGGCAATCAAAACGCTCCTTAATATACAGGGCTACCCCTACCTCTCCTTCCTTGCCTATCCCGCCTGAAGAGTTTATAGCCATCTATGGCAGCACTCCAGTTATTTGAGTTGTCCCACCACGTTTCTGTGATGGCAACTATATCATAGTTTTCCTGCTGTGTGACAGCTTCTAATTCCTCCCGTTTGTTGCCCATGCTGCATGCATTAGTATAGATGCACTTCAGTTAAGGTATTGGTCCCACTACTCTTCTGAGGGGCGAAGTCTTAATTCCTAAGTGACTATTCGCAGTTGTTACTAAGCCTTCAATAGCATTTGCATTTCTGCTGCCACTTGGATTACTATCCACCGCTTCCTCTGAGGTGACAGACTGAAGGAAATAGAAAGAAAGAGAAAATAGAAATAAATAGAAGAAAACCATTTCATTTGACATATATGTTTGCCTTTAGTGGCTAATGGAACATTTGTGCCGTATATTCACATCATCTTTCTTTTCGGACATGAAATATATAGCAACTTCTGTTTTTTCTTCAAGGAATTTGGTTCGTCAGAGAAACATCTGGTTTATGTAAATGAGCAAGGAATTCGGTACACGAGAAGATGATTGCAAAATAGTATCTATACGGTCTCTGCATCAGAAATTCAGCTGCATTTTGTTAAAAAATAAACATTTATTACATCTATAAATGCTGTCCCTTTTTCAGTGTTCAGTGTTAATGAGCATGTTTTCCTCCTGCGAACTGGGGAAAAAAAAAAAAAAAAAAAAAAGAGAGAGGGAAAGGAGCATGTTCGCGCTAGTCATGGAGCAGAATTTTCCTGATGTTCGGGTAATTGCTGCAGAAGGCTGAAGTTCGGCCGGCATCAAGTTTCCAGGCGGCAGCTCTCCTCCCTCCGGCGCTCCAACACTGCCACCTGCAGGGCCCCGCAACGGCCGGGCCCAACGCAACAACGGCCGGGCCCCGCAACGGCCGGGCCCAACGCAACAACGGCCGGGCCCCGCAACGGCCGGGCCCCACACAACAACGGCCGGGCCCAGGCAAGGGCCGGGCCCAACACAACAACGCCCGGGCCCCGCAACGGCCGGGCCCAACACAACAACGGCGGGGCCCAGGCAAGGGCCGGGCCCGAGCAGGGCCGCAGGGGCAGCCTCGTTGCCTGAACTCGTTTCAGATCGTGCAGGAGAGTTGGTGCCGCCTCGGGCAGGGCTCTAACCGACGATTTTGTATCCGTCCCGCTCTTTTGCGTTTTTAATAACGGATACGCGTCCTGGCATCCCGTGTGGTGATGCCCGGGAGCGCGCGCTGGCTTCTTTCCAAACCAAATGTAGAGGTGTGCAGACTTTTCTTTTTTCTTTCGCATAAAGCAAGCTAGCAATTCACCTTAATAACTTTGAAGCACCGCTAAGCGCAGACAAACAGTTCTTGTGTCTACGTTTAATTACCAATTTTTTTTTTAATCTGGCTCGGACTCGGTCACGTTTTGTTAGAATGATTTTGGTGGCATTTCTGTTGCGTGTTTTCTGATGTGAAAAAACAAATCAAAACCCACTTATCACATGAATCATTGTTAAAGTCAGCAGTAGTCCTCTGTGTAAAATCTGCCAGTAAAAGCCAGGAGGATGGGGATTAAACCTGGAGCACATTAAATTAGTTCCAGTCTATCCCGAGTAGGCTCTGCATTGCTTGCTTAGGCAGGCAAAACGGAAACAGGCAGTTTATAACAAGGCTGGTTTAAAAACTGTGGGGTTCATTTGAAAAAGATTTATATCCCCCACTTACATAAACATTACAAATGTGGGTTGCAAGCAGGAGGCAAATCTTTATCAAAATCTTTTTAAGAGCTTTTTCATTGAGAATAAAATGGACAGCATGTACTCTTGTTTGAAGATTCGCCAATATTTGTACAATAATCTTTTCTCAGTGCTCTAATTAAAATACGGCTCAGGGTAGAACACTGAGACCACCAACCGGTAATTTGCTGGGATCTGACAAAAGTGGCGATGACTGAGGTGGCGGAGGGAAATTATTTGGAGGCAGGAGGAAAGATTGTCCCGAGACTGGTTTAATTTTTTTGTAGTGGTTATTAAAAAAAAAAAAAGTGAAATTTTAAAGAGAAAACAACTGTGTCTAGATTTATCTCCACCCAACCCCCCTTCCCTCGTGGACGCTGCTGTTCTTAAACAGTAGCACAGAAATTTTGTGGGTTTTGTGATCTTTGCTAGGGCCTGCAGAACTCTCTGCTGGGAAGGTCGGAATGTTTGCTCCAGTAAAACTAAGAAAGTAGTCTGGGACATGAGGGTCCCAGCTGACGGCTGGAGTAGCTACTTGTAACATTTGGGGGTAACTTAATTGTAATGATGTTATTTTTAAAGTTTATTTTTAGAAGGATTAAACATACATTAGTGCAGAGAAAAAAATTATTTTTAGTGTTAACACACAGTTTTATTTCTAGCTGTTGCAATACCATTTAACTTTGTTTATTTAGGGTATGTGTTATAAGAATTGTCCAGATCCTGGATTTAACAGCAAGTGCTTTTCATATTTCATTTTGATGCTAATAAACAGTGTCTAAAAGCGCTTTGTAATACTAGCCTGCCTTCCAAAATGGGATCCAAGTCTCAGATAAATGACTTAAAGTATTTTGTGAGTTGTAACATATAACCAAGATCCTCTAGATTCTCTCATGCAAACTGTGGTTCCTCATACCTCTTCTTTTTTGCTGCTGTAGTGTCTCCATACGGAATATCACTTATGCCCCAAACATCTGATTCTTGTGTCCTGAGAGCAGACTGACAGACGGCTTGTTAGCAAAGCTTTCTGTGCTGGGGAGGGGGTGAAGAATTTTCTAGTAGTTGCCANTGGGCAACTAGGAAACATCTTGGTACCTCACCATCTGGCATATACAACTGAATTTGTGGTTTGTTTGGGGTTTTTTGTTGGATTTTTGTTTTGTTTTGTTTTGTTTTGTTTTTAACATTGCACATACAACCACCTTTTTTTCACCTGTTACTGAAATCTGAATTGTAAGTGTTGTAACTCAGCACATTTTGGTATTCTCCTGGAATAATCTAAAAAAAGTTAATATAAAGGTAGTTTAAGTCCCTCACTTTAATCTTATCTCTAAGGCTGGGTTTTTTGTTTGGTTTTGTTTTTTTTTTCCTAGTTAAAATGGCATGGAATATACATTTCCCTAGACCTTCAGGGTGGAACTTGAACATAAGAAAACCTTTCTGCATGAAGCAACTAGGAATTATATATGAAAGTAACTGAAAACTTCTGAAGTCCTTAAATGTTTGGAATGACATGCATGATTTAAGTGGTTTTAGATATTGGGACCAGATGTCCTGTGCTCCCGTCGGCTCCCTTTGCACAAATGTGATATCATGAGGGGTAGTTATGCTGACTCAGGCATTTGGCTGAGTAGGAGGGAAATCCCAGGGGGACAGAAAGCCGGGATTGTTTTTCTAGTTGTAGTTCGTGCTGGACAAACGGACAGGGAGGAGGTGTGGCAGGAGCAATCACTGGCAGCCAGGATGCCCTCACATGGGCTTTGCAGCTGGCAGTGGTAGAGCAGCCTGACGTCTCCCCCATCCACAGCAAGGAACCAGCTGCACAGCCACTGCCAGTGCCACTCAGCATGGCCTGGCCCCACGGCAGGACGATGGGAGCTCTGAAAGAGGAGAGGACTTGCATGACTTGCTGCATGAAAGGCATATGGGCCACAGGGCATGGAGCATCATGACTGACAAGCAGGTGTTGGGTGTACTTTCTAATAACTGGCATCCTAAAAGGCCGTATACCCATGCACAGGTGTGCCCAACCCGGGGCCTGCAGTCTCTTCACCACCCCCTGGGAATACCAGCATTGGGGATTCCTGCTCAGTTAAGGAGCTGAAGGAACCACTCGTAGACAGTTGAGTTAAACTTTGCTTGAAGAGAGAACTGTTAGCTTCTAGAGCAGGAAAAGATTTCCAGGATGGGATTAGAAGATTAAAAGAAGAATGGGATTTCAGAAGTTTTTCACCGTAGCATTATCACAGTGGAAAAATAATTGCCATTTTGCTTATGCCTGTATTTCACTTGATATTTTATATTTGATGTATGATCAGTAGTTACTGCTGCTGCAGCTCTTGCGCATTTATAGGGAAAAAACATACATCCTTTATTTTGAATTGTCACTGTTGTTTCTGCTATCTACTGCTTTCCAAAAGATGATAACCTGATTAGTTTTTAATGGCAGTGGAAAACTGGACAGGAAAATTAAGATTTTAACTTGATACATTTCATTGGATGAAATGAGATATAGTGGCACACTTAAGCTTGTTTTATTCTTCCTAACCTGAAAAAGGGAAGGAATATGTTCTTCCTTGTGCAAATTGTGCCACAACGAGCATCCTTCAGTGAAGATGTCCTGTCAACGAAAGACTCCTTCCACACACAAAAATGGATGAGGGTCTCCTAAGTTATGAACTTAGTCATGCATGTGACATCTGCCTTTAATCACCATGAAAGCCTGAATCCTGTTTAAAGCATGGCGAGCCTTGTACAGGGGCTAGAAATGTCAGTACTCTATTGTGATAACATTTACTGTACTGATTAACAGCCGTGGTGCTCTGCAGAGGACTGATAATCTGCCTTTGCATGTCTTTGTGTTGCCGTTCTGTCTCCTTCCTGTGGTTCCAACCGGGACTGTGGGCAGAGCACTGGGATCATCTCATGTGCAAACCTCCCATGTCCATATATTTTTGCTTTGTGGTTTATGTCATATGCCTTTGCCTATCTGCATACCGAGGTATAAAGTATTTTAAAGACAATGTGAAATATTTCAGTTAGCTGCTGTTTAAATTTGTATCTGTAAAATGCAGTAACGTGATGCAGCATCTAGTCTCATATGGCCATCTCATGAGAGTTGACATTTTAAATGGCTTTCAAGTTTCTTGACTCATAGGAATTTCAATTCCTAGTATTTTGGTAAATTCCAACACTTTTTGGCAGGTATGTTTATCTTAGTGATAGTTTTTCACTAAGCTTTCTAGGGTTTTTTACGAAAAGGGACAGAAGAAAAAGGATGCGGAGAGAGAATGCTGCTTTGCTTACAGCTACATCCATTTCCATTGGAATTGTCAACAAAAAGTTGGATTCTAGGGATACTGTGAAATGGGGTATGTTTTAGCCAAATAGTACCCTTATTCAGCATATTTTTTGTAATAGTATAATCTCGAAGCATTGCTAAAAGCTTTCAGGTATATGTTTGGCCATAACTTAGTTGGAAATATGATTTGTACGATGCTTTGGCGCAAACTGGCATTGATGCTTGTGGCGATGTATGATAGATGTCCTGATTGTCTGTTAGTATCAAATTTCTAGGGGCAGAAGTTGACTGGATTTGTTTAAAAAAGTTTGATGGTGACGTAACAGACACATAAAAAAGCCAACAGCAATAAGAAAATTAATTTCCTTCAAATGAACCCAGATAGTTGTGTGGGCTCCCAAATCCTTTTGGTTTTCACCCATTAGGAATAGACTTGTTTTCCCATTTTGCCCTTGTCCCAGGCCATCTTATTTTTTTCATTTCTAGTACCAGTGGTCACCATGGACTGCCCCATCACCAAAAGTCTGGAGGTTTCCCTGCAACCCTGAGGAGTTTCTGGGACACCTGACTTTAGACTGGTGTAGGAGTGAAGGATGATACAAAGGGCTGGGAGAGAAGAGGTGCCTCGGAACACAAGGATGTGGAGGAAAAGGCACAAGATGGGGTTATTTTGACTGTCAAATAGTCTTCTTTTAAAACTTACTGCTGTGGGCCAGCCCTCACAGCATGTCCGGTATTTCAGTGTGTATTACCTTTATCCTTTCTGCTATTTCTAAATTATTTTTCCCTCACAGTTCAACAATTCTTTTCACTGCAATTAAGCACTGTGCCAAAGGGTTTATGGTTTTATTCACCAGATGCATTTTATGGGTAGTGTTTTATTGTGTGAGACTGCTGAGTTTGTGCTTTCTGCTTGTTTTCTGTTCTTTCACCCTCCAAAGTCTTTCTGCATGCCACTGAGAGGATCTCCACTAACCTGAGAGCTGGAAAAATCATAGTTTCACCTTCCCTTGTTTTCTGCGCCTTTCTTGCCTAGATTCAGGAGTTGTCTCGTACTCTGAAATTGTCTTCTGCCTGAAGAGACATATGTAAACTGTTACTCTCCCTTTTGATAAGCCAGCTGTCTCTCACTCTGAAGAAATTTTCTCTTTTAGTTGTTTTGTAACTCTCTCCAACATTATCTCTAGTTTTCCACAGCTTAGAAATGTGGACACTGGAAGTGGTCATGATATATTGGAATTAATCCTGACAGTGGCACATACTGTAATAAACCTGCTCCTCTACTTCTTTCCCCTTTTTGTATTTTGTATTGGTCTTTTTGCCGTGGCTTTGAGGTAAATATGTCAATTTTGGATCAGGTAAAAAATATAGCTGAGCTAGCTTGCTTTTTCTAACCATACTCAACAGCAGCTGCCTACAGAAGATTAAGAGAAGAGGACAAGGTTATATGATCTCTCCCGGCTCCGACCATTTTGAGTTCTGGAACAGATGTGGTTTCTGTGTATTTACTAATATTTGACAGAAATTTTTTCCCCTAGTGAGTTTTCCCATCATCTTTTTGAACCCAAGAAAGAATTTAGCAGCGCAACCACCTTTGGCAAGGAGTTCCACATCTGATCAAATTGCATGAAGACCTACCTCTGTTTAATTTGCTTTGTAAACTGGCTCTTACCAGCCTTGTTTGTTGCCCCTTAGTTCTTGTGTTGGGACAGAGAGTGAGTAATCAACGCCTACCTGCCTTCTGTAGTCCACTCGTGATTTTTTAGACCTTCTATCCCCTCTGGGTCATCTGTTTTTCAAACCTGAAGGGTTATAGCTAGTGATCTAAGCAGGGATTCATGTCCTTCTCTTTGTCCAGAGCATCTCTCAAATCTTTTTCAGTAACCATCTCCTGGGATAGAATCCCCTCCTTCTGCAGATCTGGTCTGCACTATTGAATGACTGATTTGATTGCACTATATTTTGCGTGATTTATACCCCTTTTATTTGTTTTCTGTCCCTGTGGATTCTTATCCTCTGCTTTGTAGTGACTGAAGGCTTTCCCATTGTTTTCCTCAAAGCTGATGTGAGTTTTAACCTCCTCAGATATTATGTCATCCCCTTTTCTCAGTATTAAACCCCTACCACCTTCTGGCAGTTGTCCCAATATTCCAAGGCTTATAAACAAACAACCTCAAAAAACCACATACAATATCTTTCTTTGATACATGTCTTATCTTGACTGCGCCTGTACTGCTTTTTCATTCTTCTGACACCATTTTTGCCATGCTGATTCATGTTTTTACCGAGCATGTCTGTAGAAGCCATCACAGCTAAAAGCTTTTGACTGAGTAGGTTGGAAGTACTCCCTTTTTAACTTGCTGATGAGTGAGTCTCTTATGTCAGACATGCGGTGATTTAAGTAAAATTGTCCTTATCCTTGCAGAGCTTTGTCTAATAAAATCCAGACTTATTAAATATCCTTTTTTCAGTATCCTGTTGCTGCTGAGCCCCCATGAACCCATTAAAATATCTTAACACAGCTGTACACTTAAATGGTTTCCAAAGAGAGAGGGAAAAGCTGGACTGTATGATGTAATGATACATCGCCAGACAGCATAACTCTCTGGGATGAGGTGATTTCTGTACTGTGGAAGATTAGATATCAGTGGGTTTGTTAGAAGCTTTTGTGATGGCATTTATTCTTTCTCAGAATGTATGCATAAATCTTGCAGTTCTGACATAGTAACTGAATCTGCCTCTTGCAACACAAGAAACAAAAATAACTGAAGAAGTTGCAAGATGATTGCAAATGAGGAAATTGCTGTCAAACAACTGCGATGCTCAGTAAAGACAGGAGAAAGGTGGTAAGAGGAAATCTCAAGTATGTTGTTCAGAATATAATTTCTTTTTATGTCCTAAGGAAGTTAGTTAAAGAAAAATATTGGAATATACTTCTTTGGCTGTGGGATATAGGTGGAATCCAATTGGTTCGGTCATGTTCATGGGCTAGGGAGTTACTGGCTGAAAGATCTGTCCTGGGCTTTGCTTTTGTTTTGTTTTTTGAAATGATAGGGTTTGAACAGCTTGTTTGAAATATTTTTGTTGTTATCACATATTAGCTGTTAAGTGTTGGTGGTGTGTTTTTGGAATTATGCAAGACACATGGTAAAAAAAAATCTCTGAGCAGAAGAGCGTACAAATGTCATGCTTTTTAAAAACTTTATGTTGTAAGTTAATTTTTCTTGCCTTTGACTCATCACTGTGTTTTGCAGTAACTGTGAACATCATGGATAGATATTCAGCAGGTGTAAATTGGCAAAGGACTGTTGATGTCTGTAGTGTTCACTGAGAGACACCAATTAAGAATCTGGCCATATGACAGTGTACTGAAGAAGTCATCCAAAGAGCAGGTGATTATTTATATAATTTTCTTTTATATCTCTTGGCAACCTTAACTTCTAGTTCACAGAGGCTTTAAGCCAGTGCTGTTGCGTAAGGAAGCAGTCCAATCCTTGGCCTCCATGGCTAGTGTGTTCCTGTGGCCAAGCAGTAAACCCAAGCAGAGAACCAGTCTCGGTAAAATGATCTGGTTTAATGCACAGTCACAGAAGCACTTCAGCGGGCGCAGAAGGAGGAGGCTGCTGTGGTGGGCAGAAGGCAAGAATGAAGGCCAATTGGGAGAGCATGCATGTAGGATGAATGTGAATCTGTGTCTTTGGCAGCATGAGCCAGGTTAAAAATAGCTTTTAAAAAGCTTACTCATTTTCCTTCATTTGCCTTTTATTTGTTTACAGTAGAATTTTAAGACTGTCTACAAGGGCTGCCTGGAAATTGTCTGTGCAGTTTTGAGAATGTAGTTCCTGGGGCAATGCTCAGAGTGGGTGATAAATGCAGAAAAGGGGACAGGAGATAGAATTGGCTCTGTAGGGATATTTCATTAAAGACAGAGGAGTCATTAGGCGTAATGACAGAGGAGAGAGGTCCTAGATACTTTTACTGTTTCCTGTGACTCTCACTAGCAGTTTAGTTCTCATCTTTCTCTGCTGTTTTCTTCATACACGTATTCTTGGTGGATTTCTGTATTGTCTATCAAGCAAATAGACAGACACTGGCATTAAAGAGAGGAAGATGCAAGTCTTTTGATATTGACAAGGGCAAGTCATAAACCTGATTTGGTCCCTGACAAAAGAGAATGTGATCTTTCTCCTTATCTTTAATGACTTAAGTTTTTTTAACCAGAAGCGGCCGTTTACTGCCAGCATCGAACACCTCACTCTCTAGCTGCTGTGAGTTCGCTGGATGCTTTGTCTGCTTTTCCTAAGGCTGAAGCTTGCTCATTCCCCCATCAAGACGAGGCTTTTGTCAGCCCTCCCCAGCTGGAAACGTAAGCTTGAGACTAAAACTTTTCTGGCATCCAAACTTCCTTCCTGCAAAGGGAAGTGTACAGTCGATGGACTTCAGTTATCAAAATGATTTCATCCTCTTCTTACACAGCCTGCCTGAATAATTGGATGCTATGTATTTTGATGCTGACATATTGAGGGGGTTCCTAATGGTGAGAGTGTAGTACTTCGAAGACCTTTGTTTCTTGTGTTGTGTTTTGGATTGGTTATTCTTCAATCATACTGTACAGATATTTAAAGAGAAGACAAAGAGAACATACATTTTTATCAAAACCTACCTAAGTCAAGAATTATAATGATTTCTAGAGCTTCATATGCAAAAATGTAATTTACATGGTAAGATAATGCTTACTTACTGTGTCACATCACTGGTCTCCCGTAGGCCATTTTATGAAAACAAAATACGTGAAATGATTGTTTTGCTGGGAGTGAGGAGTACAGACATCTTCTCACCCATATGGAAATTATGTGCAATCAACCCCAAATCTCAGGTGGCCAAACAGTGTAAAACAGCAAGTAACTGAACTCCAGCATTTGATTTATGGGCAGCTGAGCACTGCAGGCAGCTAAGACTCCTCTGTAGCTTGGCAGCATCTCTCATTTTTGCTAAGATGATTACTGCTGCAGAGTTCTGTTGCTGTCGAAGGATCTGAGCTCATTTTGCATACCCATGAGGTTCTCCCTTGGTGCCGTTGTCACTTTTAGCAGCTAGAATATTCTGCCTTCATCTGGATAGTGGGGAAGCTAATGCGCTGTGCGGCAAAATCATGAAACACGAAATGTCAAACCCAGGTAAAACATGACAAATCAGATAGAGTAACATTGGAAAGCTGCTTATCCCACAGCTCCTGAACCCTCTTTTCCCACCTAAGTTACCAATAAAAGGAGCTTTTATTAAATAGGGCGATCCAGGAGCACAGGGCAGTAAATGAACCAAGGGCTTGTGAATTTCCACTGATCCTTCTGCTGGTTTTACCTGCAGCTGGGTTTTGGGATTGTTTTTTAGCTTTGTTTTTCCCCAGTGAAATTCCTTACTGTTGTAAAGCTGTGTGGTTCCCATTCCAAAAAGTTCTGTTAACTCATGTGACCTCTGAAGAAATTAAACATGTTTTGCTTCCTAAACGGAAAGCCGCTAGAATATTTACATAGTGAAGTAGTCTCTTAAGATTTATCTCCTCCTTCCTCCTGGATTTTAAAAGAAAATAAATTCCTCTTGCTTGAAGTTGATTTTTGCTTCAGTATTTTTAATGATGTGTTGAGGACAGTGGTCTGGAAGCACAGGGATTAGAGTGCTCGGTTCTCTTCCCAATTTTGTCAGGGACACGTGTTAATTCAAGTAAACTCTGACCCTTGTCTTCTCTTCCTCCCCAGCATGCTCTGTTTTCTATTGTGTAAAAGATGTCTAGTGATGCATATGGCTTTAGATTCTTACAGGATTATTTAATACTGAAAATAATTCCTTTCACAGAAATGCAAAACATTTTTTCATGAGTTTATTACATTTCCTCTTAATTCCTGTAGATCCTTTAAATCACATTTTAAATGTCACTTTTGAAGCACATTATCATGTTCAGTGTTTAAAAACTGAAAAAAATATTTTTTTCCTTTCTTCGCTATCCTCCCATCTGCCAAAACTCCGGCCTTTTGCAAAAATTAGCAAATTGACGTCAGTTCATTTACCCTTAGGGACAGTAAATTATTACACAGCTTAAGTTATAAAAATAAATAACTAAGGAGGGTGGGGGAAAGAGATGGAAAACAATAAAAATCTATCACAAACTCTTCCTGGATTCTGAAGATTATATGATTATAGCATTAAAATGTCCAAACAATGCATCTGAGTAGAAGGCGTTAGAGATTGGGTCGTAGCTGGCTCTGCATTAAGCAGCGTTAATGTTTTTATACAGCCTTTGGAAAGCTCAGAATTGACCTGTTTTTATTATTTTTATTGGCTCCCTTGATGATAGACAAATGGGGCTAACCTGAGGCCAACATAACCAGCAGGAAATTTGGGTCATGGGTAGTTACATTTTTAAAACTTGTGTTTTAGGGTTGTTCAATCAGGGTAATTGATTGATTGTTAGGCGGTGCAGGGAGCCCCTAAATCATCAGAGGTGGCCAGATAATGACAATCTGCCAGCGGATTCTGTTTGAGGCAAATTTCCCAGCTCCCTGCGGAGCAGTGCTCTGCAGTGAAGCTGCGAGTCCTTTTTTTTTTTCATGCACGCTCCAGTCCAAGTGGCCTGTTTGGACAAAATAGCCTCTGCAACTTGGCAGTTGTATTTGAAGTCCTCTGTAGCGCCATTTCCCAAGAGATAAGGGAAAAACATTCCAGAGAAGTTCATACCCCAGAAAGACCCTACGTGCGTTCTGAAGTTAACGGTTTATTACAGCTCTTTAATTTTTTTTTTTCTCTTTCATTTTTACTTTGAAGATAAGAGGTGGCAATTGTTGCTTTAAGTTGTTGAGGTTTAGCCCACCCTTCAGTAAATCATCCTGAAAGTTTAGCCCAAATTTTTTTAATCATGTACTTTTGAAAGTTTGCCAGAGATGCTGTACACGTGTACTTTCAGGAGCTACTATTCTCAAGCAGGAGCTGTTGATCCTACTCTTTTCTAAACCATGTGCATCCTCAGTGCTCCATGCATTTGGATAATTTGTGCATGTGAAGTAGAGCTTTTTCAAGAACTCATCTTTGGTGTTGTAGGAGCATGCTATGAGATAGAGATGGGGTGAAGTGGAGAGTTTGTGTGTTGGGAGGGGAGGGAGGAATAGATGATGTGCCAATAGATGATGTTCAATAATACATGGCATAGGGCTTGCCTCTCCTTAAAAGTGAATTTAGATTAATATAATCTGAAGTTTGTCATCTGTTCTGGAATAATTCCACATGTAGGTAAATCTTCAGTTCTTAGATTTTTAGGAATGATTAGGCTTTTGTTTCTTGCAGGTGGCTTCTTCCCAGTAGCTGCATACCTCTGAATTCCTTGAAGTTTTGTCTTTTTCCATTTTAGGATCTGGATGATCTGGTATTTATTGTACTGGTGTACAGATAAGAGTTTATTGGTGTCATTTTTCAAGAAGCGAGCAGGTAATCCTGAACTGAGGCAGGGCTTAGTTGAAATTTGGGAACTGACTGCCTTGTCTTGAGGGTAGCCCCAGCTGCCAGTGTATGCCAGACTGATGCCAAACACAGTAGACTTGCTTCCCAGGCGGAGCAGTGCCTGGACATGCTGTGCATGTGATTTAACGCTCCCTGCCCAAACACACACAGGGTGCCAACCCCTCCCAGATTTCTAAATGTTCCTTTTTGGCTCCCAAATGCTTTTGACCACTGTAACTTTGTAATTTACTGCTTTAAGTCCACAGTATGCACTTACTGTTAGGTTTGCCGTGTGAGTAGTTAGAAAATTCTTCTCTAAGGTATGCATTTGAATAGGAACATAACATCTGACCACATCAAAGTCCCTTGAAAGATGGGTCGGTGGCAGAACTGGTATGTCAGGAGCAGGGTGGGGCCCAAAGTCCACAGAAGTTTTGTTTCCTATAGCACAGGCTGGAAAAAAGTTTCTTGAGAGCTCAAGTAATTCATGCTTGCTTGATGAGTGTGATCTGTAGTGGATCAGCATAGGTATAAAACTTAACAGTTCATGAGCTGCTTGTTAGTGTTTCTGAGATTGTGAAAGAACATCTTAAACAAAAAACAACCCAAACTAGGATCCCCTGAAGTGTTGTATGGAGTATGCCAGGAGATGAAACTTACAGTTTTCTGTTTTCCTAGTTAGACTCTGAAATCCCTGCCTGGGTTTCAGAAAGAAACTACTCAGTTGTCAGAAGAGCTCCAAACTAAATTAATACAGTTAAAAGCAGTGATAAACCTAGTTGCATGATTTTGTTACTGTATGAACCTGTGTCTCTTTCTGGTTTGTTTGTTTTGTATTTTATTTACTTATTGTGAATCTATTTAAAGGGTATATTATTGGCTGTGATGCCTATTTACCATGACTAGTCTGTTTGAAGTTACTGTAGTAACAACCAAAAATAAATGTTTGCAGGCTTGATTCATTGGAATGTAGGAGATTTCATGTTTTGCTGTACACTGTGAACTGACCCACAGGTTTTCACGGGGGGCTGTTTGGTGATCACAGGGCAAGGGGCAGGCTACTGAAGGTAGCGTTGCAGGAGACCTCTTGGATGGATCCAACTGATCACCGCCATCAAGTGGGGAAGGCCGTGCTTTCTCCTTCCACACCTCCCAATCCCGGCGCAGGAGCAGTGTGCTACTGTTGCTTGCCTTACACTGGCCCCGCTCTCACCTGATCCCACTACTGATCTGCAAACTAACCCTCAGCAGAAAACTAGGGTGTGGGGATTTCGTGTGCAGGTGTGTGGGCGCGGGTGGCAATTTGCAGTCCGCTGTCCTGAGTGGCAGAGACCTGCATGGTGGATTGAAACCCCAGCCCTGGTGTTAACATGATGCGGATGTCAGCGTAGCACTTCAGGGGAGGGGATTCATGTCTGAAGTCTCCTTTTTACAACCACAGGAAAGCTGTACAGAAATCTCTCCTACAGTGCAATTTCAGCTATTGAGGACCTAGGACATCCGAGCATACTCTCAGTTTCCCCCTCCTTTTCTCTGCCAGCCTTCCTCTCCTCATATACACATTATGGTCGTCTGTCAGCCTCACGGTCATGTAGTTCTCCCCACATTCACATGGCCTTTGCTTGACTTACAGCATAGATGAGCTGTAGGAATGAGCCTGACCTGCCTAGCAAAGAAGGCTTTTTCAGTGTGGAAGACCCCTGTTACATGGCTTGAGAAGCTGGTGGGTGTGCTCTGAAGGAGGCAGAGGGAGAAGAGAATCAGGGCACGTGACAGGCAGGTGATTGCTGCCCTGTCCTTGCTCCTGTTGTACAGCTCCTCTAGGAAACCACACCAGTCACTTAAACCACGCGCTTTACAGGTGGTTCCCTCTGTTTCTAATTTTCTGGGTTTCTGACCTGAAAGCATAGGGTCAGGTTTGCTGATGTGCTGAGAGCTCGCAACAGCAATTGCAGTTGATGGGAGCTGGGCTTTGAACTCCCTGCTTAAGTACAAAATGAGGCCCAAGGAGAAAGGCCAGAATTTAGAGAAGTGTTTGAGCTTGTGTTTTGTACCATTCTTACTCATACCGCAAAGACCAATGGTGCCGTCCTCTCATCTTACTGGTACATGAAGAAGATCTAATCGTCAAGCTTTTCAAGTGCTAAGAGTCTGCCATTATGAGTGCCTAGGAAAAAACTTGTAGGAAACTAATAAATTTGCTATCTGAGCAGCAAATAAGTCACAGGACGATGTGCTGACAAACAAGAATGCAAATATTGAACAATGTTTCATTAAATGAGCACCGCTATCATGAGAAATAATACCTTGCAGATGCAGGCAGGAGTAGGTCTGATATCTGGTAAGCACTATGGCGTCAATCTGATACGATCTTCCTTCTGTTTTTCAGACTGTTAGCGAGTCAGAAATGCCCAGTGTTTTGAATCAGTTGTTGCCGATGATCAAATCTTACAACGAGAGGACGAAAGATGATTATACCTGCGAGGACTTCCTTATCTTGCTGGTATACATGTATTCTGTGGTCGGAGAAGTCAAAAGTGGAAAAGAGCTGGATGCAGCTGAAGAAGAGGTGAAAAAGGCCCTAGTCAAGGCCATTTGTGATGAGCCAGAGCCATCTTGTGTGTTGCAGAAAATGACAGGTAAGATTCTGCTTGTGTGGTGAGAAATTGGATGGCTGTGAATGTGGGAACTGGGAGAAACAAAAGCAGCTTGACTCGTCTGTGGTGCTGAGGGTACATGAGTAAGCACAAGGATTTCCTGCAGATTTGTTCCATCTCCCATGTTCATATATGCCAAATGCTGACAGGCTGTCCTTGAATAGTGCTGAGTCTGATGAAAGCTCTACAAGTTGTTCTTTTTGTTAAAGGTTGGCTAAGTTTGTGTGTTTTCATAAGGTAATCTTTTCCACAGTTTCTTCATTGATCAGTGTAAGGTTGACCCTGGGAAGTCAAAATTAATCCTGGAAACATGTTCAGTGAACCACAGTTGCTTTGTGAATATGAGGAGCTGGCCTGTCTGGCATAAAAGAAGAAATGTGTCTAAAAACAACGTTGAGCTTTTTGCTGAAACGACATGAACACTAGCCTTTAAAAATAACACGCTAAGCCTCTTTTTAGATGCGCACTCATGGAGTAGAAAAGCCCTAACTTCTTGCTGCCGGTGTCACATTTTAGAAAAAAAAATTGTTAAAAACATTAATTAAAATCAATGAACTATGGTTCAAGGGTGGCATATCTGAATGGCAGAAAGGATCTTGCTTCCTGCTGTTGCTTTTCTCAATATTTACTAATAGAGAGCAGGTCGTTGACCAGGTCACTTTAGAGGTAGGGATCATAGGAACATGAATCAAAAGGTTGTGAGGAGCTTACAGTTGAAAGCCCTTTGCCAAGAATGGTCCTAAGTGGGGAGTCTCAAGGGCAGTGGAGTAATTCTGCTGTTGGTTATTCTGGTATTACTGCCTGTGGATCCTTCTGCTGCAGAATACTGGTGTGGTCTCACCCATCTGCTGTTGCTTTGAGTGTAAAATAATCTAATGGTTAAAAGACTCTTACTGTGGAAATGGGCATGTTCAGTCATATTTGCCCTGTGCTGTCACTTTAATACTCCTGGCCATGGTGCCCACAGCATTTCAAGCTTCTTGTAGACTTCTGCTCTCCTGTTTTTTCAATACGTACTGCACATCTTGTCCACGTCCACTACATGGTGCTTCCCTCACAACTTCAGTGGTGTCTTCTACTGGATACGGTGCAATCATTTCTAAACCTCCATTTTCGTGTTTTGCCTTTTCTCCTGAGATCGACAGAGTGTTGGATCACAGTTTTATGAGTTTCCCTTTGTTGTGCCTAATGTAGGTATGGGAAGATTTGAAGTCTCTAAAACTTCAGTCGAGTACCAAAGAGAAGCTCCATTCCTGTGTACATAGATGCTTTCCTTGTTGCTCTCTGTGCTGTCAGGTTATGTAGTTGCCAACAAGGATGGAGATCAAAATAAACATTGTGCTTGTCTTATGTTCCATAACCTGTCAATAATTAGGTAGTTTTTATGAATGTACTTGTATACTTGATTTCCAGTCTGCGTGTTTCCCGCGTAAAAGTGAGTATCTGGGTGTTTGCTCTCAACTTCTGGGCAGATGAACAGGTGAATGAATGTTTCAGTACAATGATTCTCCAGTTTATGAAATAAAATTACTTCTGCCTTTTTACATAGTGGGGGGACTATTAGAAGCTTGGTGGGTGTCTGAAGTACGGCATTCATCTCCTTAGACATAAGTATTCATTCTGTTATGTGAGGCATCTGACTATGAAAAAGAGAAAGCCTTGACACTGTGCAAGCACTGTTCAGCAACAGCCAAAGCATTCCTGTGTTATCAATGTGAGTTTAGCCACAAATCCAAAACACAGCACCGTACAAGCTGCTGTGAAGAGTTAACTCCATCCAAGCCAGAGCCAGTACAGGTAGTTCTAGACCAAGCATGTCATTATTGCGTTATGAAGTTAGTTGCATAACACCAAGCCAGAGTCCTTGCATCCTTCTCTTTCTATATCTGTGTGTTTGGCACAACTGTGTTTTCTGCACAAGTGTGTGATAGTATTTCCCCTTGCTTGCATACTTTTTTGGTTCATCATCATTCTTTTTTTTCACATCACATTTAGAATGACAGTTCTTTTGACTTACTCATAAGAGGAAAAAAAATATTAGAACTTATTGTCATGACCAAAGATAAGCATTGTCTTGGGAAGAAAGTATAAAATGGAATTTCTAGGAATGCCCCTTACGTAGTTTTCAAGCCTCTATTCATCCAAATGATTGCATTATCAACATTAGTGGAATTTGCTGAATTTGTAATTTGCAGTATATGCAGTACAGTTGAATTGAGAAGACTGAGAAAACATGAGCAGCCTTAGGCTTACTCTTCCTTGACCTGTATTTTGCCAGGCCTGTGTTCTACATCCTGCTTCCCTCTGAATCTTGAGTACCTTGCTCGGTGCTTGTGAGGGCAAAGCAAGTCAAAATGGTATGAGCACCCACAAGCTTTCTTTCAAAGGCACAGCAGGAGGACTTTCTTTGTAGCAGGGTTGAAAGTCAGGGAATAGATGGCAGTGCCAGTTTCCCCTTTTGGTACAATAGCAGATATAATGCTGAGACATCTTCTGCTTCCAACAGAAAGTGCTAGGAACTACAGACTGCCTATTCCTTTTAGCAGGTACAGTATTTGGCCTATTTTTATGAGGTCAGACCAGCTCTGCAAGTTAGCAAGAGCCATGGACACCAGGACACCTGTACAAGTTGTGGTCCAGACCTACAGCATTCTGCCCTCATTTTGCTCTAAGTCAGAAAGAAGAGCAAATCTTTTCTGCTCTTAAATGGCCACAAAAGTTAGTTAGACTAAAATAAATTTCAGTAATTCTTGGAATCTGTCATTTATGATCAGAACAAAATGTTCACGGTCTTTTATTTTGAGTTTTCCATCAAGGTAAATGATAGGAAGAATGATAAACTGGACATGTCAGGAGACAAAAGTAAGCCAGTTACTGGGTAGATTGCCTGGTGGCTCACTCTTGCCTCCAGGTTCCCATGTGGGACCCGAGTTCCTGGATATTCAATATCCATTCTGCAGTAAATCCGCTTTTACTAAAGAGCTTAACCTGCAGAGCTGTAGGTTTAGATTTCAAACCCTGCTAGCAATGCATGATTGGGCAGTTTTGGTTATAGCAACAGATAGCAAAATTCATGCTTGCCTTTAAAAACTCATAGGGAAGTAATACTGTGTAGGCTGCAAAGCCAAGCACTTCAAAGTTGAGAAATGCCAGTGACACAGTTTCCCATGCAACCATCATTTGACTCCTGTGCGCATTGTAGCACAGTCTTCAATTTTGTGATTATATAGTGTAGTTTCTATGAGCCATGGCTGCATTCAGTGTACAGACTGAACGCCACAGAGAACCGGGAAAGGCTAGCTTCAGTTATTCTTACACATGATGAATAAGTACTAATAAAGTTAAGTGAGGTTCTTTATATGATATTCAGCAAGTAACTCTCTGGGTCTCAGTTTGGAGTTCATGAAGTGGACTGGCACTCTCAGCTTTGTGTGACTCATTTTGGGACTTGAAGAAGAAAAGCATTAAATTACATTTTCAGGTATTAGTGATTACATTTCTTTGAACAGAGAGGACTTTGAGCTCTGCTTCCTCATACCTGGTGCCTGATATTTTGGTTTTAGTTTGAACCCAATGCTGTACTAAGGCTGTTAGGTTGATCTAACCTGAAATTAAAAGCCATATCTCAGCAGTGGCTCTGAACTGCTGCCTAAGCCTTTTGCTTTCTTCTTCTCTGCAAAGCATGGAAGGTGTGCAGTCTTGACGGTTACACATTTTTGTTGGTTTTATTTGTTGTTCCCATGACTCACTTGAGAAATAAAATGCAGAACCCTTGTAAAACTCTAGAAAACTTGACTTTTGAGGTCAAGTCATCAGTCAAAGTAGCAGCCAGATTTATATGAGGTATCTTTTATTCCTATTAAACTTGTTAAATGTAAACTTACTTATGCTTGCTTGAGTCTAAGCCCGTAGGAAATCTCCAGTGATGTGACTACCCTGAAGAACTAGTGCAAACCTCCCCCAAGAGATGCAGCTCATCAGTGCACAGGGGATATTTATGCTGTGTCTGGTTTTTGGTGTTACCTAGTGAAACAGGATTAGTATTTGCAGTAGTGGAAAAGAAAGCGATTCTCGGAGATGTTAGTCTATCCGTCCAGTTGGCCACACTGGATTTCCCTGATGTAGCCTAGATGATTACAGCACTCTGCAGAATACGTTAATATGCAGCACTTGCGTAAGCTTATATTGTGAAAGAAGCGTAAGCACTCACAATTTCCTGGCTGTTGAGTGTTAGGCTTCTCAACCTTATTGTTGCCTGAACATATGTTTTCCAAAATATTTGTACAATAACATTCTACATTTATGTAACACCTTGTTTCATTGAAGCACTAAAAATATCCTTTAACTGTTAATTAAAATGAAAATGCAACACGTTCATCACCCAATGAGATTTAAGAAATATGATACAATTTTTCTGCATGCATAATAATATAAAAGTATATTAGTAGTGTTGTGTTTGATGGAACTGTTAAATAATATGTGTTGTGGTACACTATCTTAATGCCTTGGGTAATAAAACTGAATGTAACAGTTCCAAGATTTCTCCTGAGTGTAATTTACCGCAGACATATGTTCTTCATCACTGTTTCCAGCAGAATGTTACAAATTGGAGGGGAAACAGAATAGACTAAAACATAATAGAAAATGATGCTTTTCAACAGAGTGCTGGGTTTGGGGGCATTTGGAGGAGATGTCTTTTTGGCCGCTGTTTAAAAAAAAAAAGTGTAAAATACCGTATTTATTTTATCATCTTATCTGTTCATCTAGTTTTGTACATGTCCGTGTAGAGCTGTGTACAGCTACAGAAGTATGCAAAAGTAATGCTAATAGAGCCGCAAAGCAATTAAAAATGTATTTTTTCAGCTGCGCTGTTCTCTCTTTTTCATCTGCAAATCTCTGTGGGAGCTTTGTAGAGCAGATCTGCCTTTCGTGGTGTGCTCTGGGGGCCAGCAGGCCAGCCGGGCTGCGGGGCAGCCAGCTACGCTGCCCACATGTGGTAAACTCTCAGCTGGTAGGGCTGTAGGTATCAATTGCACTCTCTCAAGCATAGGTGTAGCAGGAACACTTTGGTGCCAGGAACAGCCTCTAAAAACTGAAATTTTTAATCATAAAGTGGATTTCTGCACTTTTTCTGTGCTTTTTCTAAATTTTGTGTGTTGAAATGTAGACATTGCGGTACTGCGTTAGACACACAGTGTCTTGGCTGTTTCTGCTTCTGATTGTCCTCAGCAAATGATTCTTGGGGGAGATGTTGTGCATTAATGAGGTTACACATTAGTGAAGGTATCATTACCTTACCGTTAGTGTGGCCTAAGTATAATGAATCCTAAAATCAGTCCCAGTATTGCAATAAGCATTTACATTCCTAGACAGGGATGGCAAGTTCCTTCAGAGGACAGAGACTCACTTTTATTTGCCTGTTGTCTTGGCTTCACTGCTGGTTTGGAGCAACGATTTCCCAAACCTGGTTATGTTACGGGCAGGTAGGTATGAAGTTAGGTCTTTGGCTGAGGTTATAATGTAGGCCTTTTAGATTTGCTTGAATGTACCACC